>JAVJIF010026897.1:0-90987 GCA_038442645.1 Agave tequilana | reverse complement strand
TCTTCGCCTACCTCCTCTTTGAGAGTTTTGGTAGACGGAGCTGAGTTACTCTTTTTACCGACCGAAGAGAAGACCCCGACGGTCCCAGGACGGTCATCTGGTCAACGGAGAACAAGATTCACTCTCCACCGCCACACGAAGAACCCAGCATAAACAAAGGGGGGATTCAAGCTTCAACATCCTCCCTCCCTTGTAACTGGAAGGGAAAGTCTTGTTGTAATCTTTTCATCTGATCCCAAGAAATCTTTACAACAATTCCTTCTTTCTTTTCCGGCGCAAACACATGGTAGAAAGAATATTAATTACTTTCATTTAATACATAAGACATGCGAAGAAGATTGCGACTTTGGTCGCAGTACTGAAGGAGGTCGCATTGCTGTACGATAGAATGCGTTTCCTTTATCGATATTAACATTATTGCATCTCTTTTTCTAGACTATTGTTGTATCATGGTAGAAAGAATATTAATTACTTTCATTATTACATAAGGCATGCGAAAGAAGATGCGACTTTGTCGCAGTACTGAAGGAGGTCGCATTGCTGTACGATAGAATGCGTTCCTTTATCGATATTAACATTATTATATCTCTTTTTTCTAGACTGTTTTGTATCATGGTAGAAAGAATATAATTACTTTCATTTAATACATAAGGCATGCGAAAGAAGATTGCGACTTGTGGTCGCAGTACTGAAGGAGGTCGCATTGCTGTACGATAGAATGCGTTCCTTTATCGATATTAATATTATTGCATCTCTTTTTTCTACACTGTTATTGTATCATGGTAGAAAGAATATTAATTACTTTCATTTAATACATAAGGCATGCGAAAGAAGATTGCGACTTTGGTCGCAGTACTGAAGGAGGTCGCATTGCTGTATGATAGAATGCGACTAGGGTCGTAGATGTTATAGCGACTAGTGACTGCGACTGTGTCGCAGTTGTCATATAAAATTGAAAGTTATTCCAGTTTAGAATTAAAAAGGGGTATTTTTGTCAATTTGTTTCACGACTGTTTAGGCGGGATCTTTTTTGATTTTTTGGCGCCTACACTCTACGGCCGATATGTGGCATATATTCAGCCACGTCCCGCCGGCTGAGAAACTCTCTCAGCCTGCCGGCTGAGGTACAGTAACCCCATATATATATATAATATATATATATATATATATATATATATATATATATATAGATATATATATATAATAATATATATATATATATAATATCCTGAAGCCCAATTACAGTTCACCCACTGAGGTTGAGTTCTAATCTATTTGAACCTGACCCAATACAAAAAAAACAGACCCGTTAACTTCTTGAAAAATAATTTTATTGACTAGATAAAAATTTAAAAAAATATGTAAAATATGGATAAATATTTAGATAACTCCTAGAATCTACTGAAAATTTTGGGATTATTACATGTTATATAGGACTGAATCACTACATTCTAGGTTGAAACCCACTATTTCAACATTCAGACCCGTGAGAAATTTTCATATTTTTAACCATTTAAACCCCACAAAAATCAGAAAATAAAATATAAATAATCCTATAAACTCAATGCGTCATCGTACAACCTTTTTTAAAGATCTGGACCATCTATATTTAATTTAAAACACTAAATAACATCAAATATGAATATTATGTAAAATTCGATAAATTCTAATTCGAATACATTTAATGTAGATTTCTCAAATTGGCAGTTGGACGCGTGGTAAGCCCAGGTGAGTGTTCTTTACTCACTTAATAAGTATTATTTATATTTATTATGAAATATCTGTTAATTGTTGAATTTCTAGTAATTAGAAAATTATTAAAATTGTAAGATGGTGAGATGTTAGTATATTATAGAAAGGATATTAATTATATGAAATTACAGGATACTATTGTACTAGATCATAATGACACTGAGATGGATTATGTTTTCAAAGTCACTAGGAAATGTATACTGTTCTATTGTTACACTGTCATCACTACTGTTATTGTTCATGTTCAGTGATTCATGTGACATGATTATTAGATAACTTACACCGAGTGAAAAAATTGATAGAGGAGACGATATCAGTATTTGGTAGACTTAGGATACAGGTTGCACAACCGAAATACGATTCTACTGCAGGGTTCCGGGGGATGACTGACATCCATCTGTTATTATTATATTACTCTACTGTTCCACAGTGATACTGTGCGTACTGTCTACTGTTACTGACTACCTAGCGGTATGGCTTAGGTCAGCGCCAGACATCTAGGCCGTAGTTCTGGTATGCACAGAACCCATCTAAAACACAGATTTTCGTCTCAAATTATCGGTTTTAAATGACAAGACAATAAGAATAGACGTATACAGACATCTTGACAACATGACTCTGTACAGATTAGATATTTTTATTAAATGGTTGTATAGTGTATGCCACTATGCATTATTTTAATTCTTGTATGTTGATATTAGTATGTTAACCATACCTGACTATGCATGTGTTGCTAATTTTGCATGTTTCTTCCATCCTTCTTTTTATCACTCGCTTAGGTCACTATTGACGACCCTGAATTTATATGCTCAGGTTCTGATCCAGGGACTCCACAGGACCGGGAGTACTTTGAGCCCATTACTGATCTCTAGTAAACAGATTTTTTTATTCTCATTATGTGAGAGACTTCATGATTCTTTTTCTATTTTATTATGTTGTAATTAAGTGAAACCTTTAGTGACATTATGTGTTTGTTTCTTCTAACTGGAATAATGATAAACCTTGTTATTTGAATTAATATACTGAGACTTAACGTATTTATTTGAAAATACGTAGCCGACTCTCGTCACGTACCCCTTTTATGAGTATTATGGTTGCCGGGTGTAACATTGAGCTAACTCACATGGTCTTCTTCCTACCGGTAAACTTGGAACCGAACTTGGTGTCGGCCATCGAAAGGAGCAACGACAGGATAAACACCATGAGGTAATAGTTAATCTTATTGATTAGGAAGTTGGACACCCTACTAGCCCAGGCATGCCAGCCAATCAAGAACGAGTTCACTTTAGTGTTGTAGTTGAAGATGGCGGTGAAGTGGCACAAACTGCGTCAAGAATAGGATGACAGTATGTTCAACCCTCTCAAGGGCTTCCCCTCGGGGTTCCAATTTTCACCCATCAAACACCACCTCATCAGCCCACGGCGAGGATTAGCTTGGTGAGGATGACGACGATAAAGAAGTTCTTGGCGTCCTTCGGCCGGCCGAGAGGATGGTGCATAACATGTCGGTGGCCATGCCAGCGCGGATGGCACGGTGCCTAATGTCAAACTGGCTGAGGTTAAGCTCTATGATAAGGCGGGTGATGATGGGGAGGATGCCACAGAGAACATAATGATGTATGAGATGAAGACCACCCGACGTGCCTCTCTTCTCCACTGGTCTTCAAGCTGGGTAATAGGAAAGGGGGGATGGCTGCCAATGAGAGAAGGGGAAGAGATGGAAGAAGGAGAGGGGGAGGGGGTAGGCAGCACCATCACCGCCAGATCTAGGGGAGGGGAGAGAGGAGAAGGGGAGGGGGAAGAGAGAGAGAGAGTGAGGATGAGAGGGGGAAGAAGAGGAGAGGGGCCAGGCAGGGTCACCACCAGATATAGGGAGGGGAGGGAAGGGAGGGATGGAGGAGATTATCCACTGTTATGTAATTAATATCAGCTTATATGTCCGAACTGTGCTACCACAAATAATAAGTAAGTTACTTTGGAGAATGATGTTACTACAGTCAATAGAGTTATACCAATTATATTATCTCAATATACTTGATATGATATAATATTAAGTGTGCCTAATTATATCAGTGTGCATAAGTAATCATGTAGAAAGTTTAATTATTTTATATTTCTTGTTTAATCTAATAAAAATAGTAGCATAATGGTGCCGTGATGAATATGAAACATGTAGATAAAAAGTATGCAGAATGACCATACTACAGTGTTGTGATTGTACAGTAACAGTGTCTACAGGGTATACATAAAATAGAATATATGGAATGTAAAGTATGCGTGTACATGAATAATGTATCACCACATATAGTGTAACATGTATCAGAAAGTGTAACAAAGTATAAAGGTAACATGACAGTGGATAAACTATCAGAAATAGTAACAAGTACAACTGAACAGTCATATACATGTATCAAGCAGGTCATGTTATTTATACAATAATAACAATTAATACCGCTTGATATTTAATCAATCTCTTCCAGTGTCCCATAAACTGGCTGTTCATATCGGAGCCCGCACTCTGGCCGAACCCATTCGAATATGGCATATCGGTACTATGATCCGAACGAGAGAATGACCAAATAGCAAGTGTTCCCGACATTACCATTGTTGAGTTATTAAATATATTATGTATTGGGTCTGAATAACAAGTGCACTGAGGATGCCTCCATCAAGCCAATACCCCACGATGTGGGATTCTAGAGGTGCACCCCACGGATTCAAGAGATGACCCCACCATGTATGTGGTGTGTCACTTTGTTCCGTGTGACACTTAGTTTCACACACCATGTGCCAGACGCTAGCGTGACCGTGCATATAATGGGAATACAAGATAACAAGAATACTGAGTCTGATCAGTAACAATATCAATAACAAGAGCACCGAAGACATCCTCGTCACCCAACACCAGGCGGAGTAAGATTTCTAGAGGTGGCCCCCAGATTCAAAAAGTGGCCTCACCACGTATAGATGTGATTTGACACTCTGCTCCGTGTGGCACTTAGTTTCACACATGTTCCGCCGGACGCTGGCGTGACTGTGCTAAGAATGGTATGCTAGAATACAAGTATGCTAGCGTGTTAACAATATTTATAACATGTAACAAGTTAACAAGATTTTTATTAGTAATGCGGTTACATGAACAGGTATACAATATAACAGGAGTACATGAATATTCATATAACAGTAATTTAGGTAATAAATATGAATATTTAAATAACAATAATCTAGTAATAGGAGCAGTGAGCCGTGCAACAGGGATACAGGAACATTTACGACATGAATACAGGTGAACCTATGTAACAATGATAATAGTATCTAGTGTAACAAGTATCCATATAACATAACAGTGTTTAGTGTACTTGAGTGTTCATGTAACGATGATATTAAAACATGGAATAATAGTATTCGTGTACAGTGATACTAGCACATGAAATAACGGTGTCGAGTATCCATGTAATAGTAATAGTGTATAATATGATAGAGCATTCGTGTATCAGTGCACAGTTAATAATATCTGTGTAACTGTGATAGATGTCTATGAAATGACAGTATCCCGTGTGATAGATGTAACAAGAACATGTGAATTACATGTATCAGTATTTATTATTATGATTATGATCGATATCACAAGTGAATTATTTATGAGTTCCTATTTTTAAACTTCTTACGACCATTTAAATAATTATTACATTATTTATTAATCTGAAATTCATTTAACTGACTGTCTAATATAATCACCTATATTTTATATTAAATCATAAAAAATTAAAATATTATTTTATCAATATGTTTAATAAAACATCATGCTTATTCTTATTACAATGATTTTCTGATAATTACAAGTTATTAATTAATATTTACAGTGATTTATCCATAATCATGATTCATTAAATAAAATAATCAATCAATTATTAAAGATGAATAAATATAATTTATAGACCAAGAACACTCACAAAATAGCCATGGGAAGGTAGCTCTTTTTTACGATCACAACAGTTTCAGAATCGTCCAATTCGGAGGGTGCTCCAGATATCGCCCGAGCGCTAGAAACCATATAAAGGGGTTTAATATGAAATTAAGAATAATAAGAATGCAATAAATCTAAGTTATCAGGGGCCTTTTTGTAATTTTACCTTACTTTATATTGGATGCGGGTTTCGTTCATAAATGGGTAGGGTTTGGATCCAATACCCAAACCCATTACTTAAGTGTAATGGTTATTCAGTTTAATGGGTTAGGTTATTGGGTGAGGGTTATTAGGTTTGTACCCAATAAGAGATAGAGGGAAAGAGAGAAGATCCATTAGAGAAAGAGAGAAGAGGAGAAGGGGGAGGAGCGGCCAGCCCCGACCTCGCTGTTGCCGGCGCGGCGCCCGCCTCGTCGGCGGCTCTGCCCAGGGGAAAGAGAGAAAGGGATAGGGAGAGATAGAGAGAGAGACAGAGGAGAATAAAGACAGTAAAAAGAAGAAGGAGAAGAGGAGGAGGAGGAGGAGGAGGAAGAGAGGAAGGGGGTGGCGCACCAGCTAGAGGCGCGGTGGCGCGCCAGCGACGGCGCTACGGTGGCGACGGCGGCGCCGGCCACGGTGTTGGCCTCCTGGAACAGAGATTTTTGGGAGAAAGAGAGAGATGGGAAAGAAGGTAAGAGGGGAAATAGAGTTAGAGAGAGAGAGATTAAGAGGGAAGAGAGAATTAGAAGAGAGATTGAGATGGAAGAGATACAGTGAAAGAGAGTAGAAGAGAAAGAAATAGAGGGAGAGGCAGTTGAAGTAGGTCGGTGGGGGAGAAATCCAGAGAAACAGAGAGAAGGAAGAGAAAGAAAAGGAAGGAATAGAAAATATAAATGTATTATTATATTATTATTTAACTAGGTTAAACTTTGACTAGTTCCAAACGGTTTCCAAAAATTTTGTAAAATAGTAAATATTACGGTAAGGAGGAATGTGGAATTAGATTCTAAAAATCTTATCCGATTTGCAAGTTAAAAATCCTGGAATGTATCACCGATACTGGGCGAAACCGGTTTGGCAAAATTTTTGATTAATTCAGAAAAATATCCAAAAATGGTCTAAAGTAACAAATATGATTTTAAAGAATAATATGAAAGCAGATTCAAGAAACTCAACTATATTTGTGAATTGAAAATCATAAAGCCGATTATCGGTCTCAGTCCACAACGAATTCAGAGATTTTTTAAAATAATTTAGAAAAATTTTAGAAAATTCAGAAAAATCTAAAATATTAGAAAATAATATCTGAAACTGAAACTGCCTCAAGCTAACTATCAAAAAGGTCAAATCAATGTTATACGTCGTATCATGTACCAATACTGTGATACGTACACTTAGGATCAGGGGGTTACCCCAAGGACAAGCAAGTAGTTGAATTATCAAAAGAGGAGCCTAAAAAGAAACCGAGGAAAGTGCTCAAGTCTACCAAATTCGAAAGTGAAAAAGTTAGAAAGCAAAGTTTCTACTTGAAAGCTGCACCTCCGAATCAAATATAGAAGAAAATCCAAAAAATTACAAAGAACTTATGGAGACCAACACCTTCCATACATGAGCCTCCATGAAGACTAGAGAAAGTCTAGTTAAAGGGTATAACATAAAACGCTTCTTGGGAGGCAAACCAAGTTTTCTAACCTCTATTTTTTATTTTGAGTCACTACAGAGATTCATTATCCAAAAGCTAGGAAATGTTGAAAGGCTTGTAGCCTTTAAGGCTTTGAGTAAGGCCTTGTATAGATCCACAAGCTGCAAGTATAGAAAACTATCAAGCAACCCATGCTCAATATGTTCAACCACACCCAAAGCCCTGAAAACCTCCGAATCTTTGCCTGAACAATGTACATTTCAATCGGAAAGTACACTGTCAAAGGCAAAATGCGAAGGCTCCAATCAAACCCAAGATATCGTTGAAGAACGGAAATAACATGGCCACCATGGAGGTCGCTACGACATATGCTGTTCGCCATATCACCCTGAAGTAGTTCAACGGGTAGCTCCCCAACAACGGCAACTCAATGATGTGATCTTTTGTTATGAAGCTGTTGTTAGGCCAGCGCTCGCAGCACAACTTCTCTACAAATTGGTAAATTGGTTGGCAAAACACCTGTAAATGATATTAATTCATAAGTCATCCATTGTGTTGGACATAAATTTCCTGAATTAGCCGATATGACCATATATATGTACCTGATATGCACCGATGAGATGGATTGTGATGCATATGTTACCAATATCTACTAGCCAGAATGGATCGTAGAATCCAAAACCTGTAAGGAAGTTGCCAGGTGCATCATTGCCAAAAGCCGCATATCCAAGTACACCACACATCATGTAGAAGAAGGTTGTCGTCGAAACTCCAACTACCGTTGCCTTCTTCATTACCTGGTTTTCTGGTGGGCTTGATTTTAGAGTATCCTACGAGAAAAAGAAACATATAACTCTGATTTTCTTGTCATAACAGTAATATTGAACATATTCCTACCTGTATTTCAATAAGAACATTTGCATAGGCATATGCAAACGCGATATTCCTAAAGACTGAAATGTCCTCCAAATCTTGTCGCTTCCTGAGACATCGACCCCAACTTCGCCTCCGGTGATGCTTGTTCTCACCTTATGATCCTTCTCTGCAGTTCATTAGAAATAGGCTTCTTATTGTGTTACGATCGAACATTATGCAGCATATCAGTATATGTGATATGTGAATGACCTGCGATTTTGGTAATCGAGAGGCCGAGACCTATGGAAGAGTAAGCTAAGGACATCACTGCGGCCATGAGGGAAAGCCAGGAGATCTTGTGGAAGTTTGGGAGCTGGGACAGGGCTATCTCGAGGCCAGCAAAGGCGAGGATGTACATGTTGGGGGACACGTTGCAAGGCGCGTCATGACCATGTTTGTGGAAGCAATTAGATCTGTTAACAGCACTGAAACGAAAATGCAACACATCAGTAGGAGGTGCATATTGATTTAATCGAAAAACTTCGCTCATATGCAAAATCTCTTACGCCATACTGATGGATGTGGTGATGGCGTAGCCGATGGTGAACCCTACAAGATTCACATATTGAGCCAACCCGCAAAGTTTGAATTTCACTCCTCCTGTACAATAATGGAAAAAACTTAGAAGCCGTTTGTTCTGAAAACTTGATCAGAATGCAAATGATTTTTATTTTACCGAGATTAGTTTTCACAACTTCCGTGTAGGTATAGTTCCTAGTGCCGTAGACGGGGTCAGGAGACCTGTAACAGTCTGCAAGAAGGCGAGAACAGAAGCCGGTGATGAAGGAGAAGGCGAGGAGGACGACAATGCCACTGACCCAGCCCAACTGCGCCATGGCCCAAGCTAGCGACAGCACCCCGGATCCGATCACAGCAGTTATGATGTGGGCACTGGCAGTCAGCAAGGTTCCTACTAGACCAGCAAGATCAGCAACAACATGAACTTGAAAGATCAAAATTTATTGTCTGGTTGTTTTTAAGCAACCAATATGTTGTCTCATTGATATACCATTTTTACATTTTTTCCCCTCCTGGAAAGAATGGCATATTTTCCCCCTTAAAAGTCAGAACAGTGAAAATGGTATAAATTTCTCGCTATGCTTTTCCCTAAGATTTGTTTCATTAGTGCTTGGATTTGAAGAATTCCCCTTAAAATTTTAATAAAGTAGTAAGGTAGCTCAATCCGTAGATTTCACAATGATAAATGTGAAGCTTAATTCTACTAAATTACCAAATAAATGTAGAGGGTTAAAACTAATTAAGCTCAAATTACCAAATAAATCTCAATCAGTATTTGTCTGGGACACCAAAAGTGAGAAATCCTAATCCTTCATATTCTTCTTTTTTTTCGCCTCTCATGCGTTCATGTCTTGAAATTGTTTCTTTCTCTTATGTTTTTGCCTCTAACTAATCAAGCTCCTCTTAATTTTTCATTCGATACTTATTTAATGTACATAAAACAATATGAAATTTGCTCATGCCAATCAACTTGAATTATATGCTATTATAACAGGAATAGATCGTGAAAAATGAGAAAGTGTCTTGAGAAAGTGAGAGATATTTCAGTTTATTATATAAAATTATCTAAGGAGTCATATTAAAAACACCTTTTCTTTAAAAAATTCGCAAGGCTCGCGAAAAAATAGATTCTTATTGGAAACAACTACCAAATAATTAGGACTAAGACTTGACTATAGTCATGTGAGGTAATTGAGAGAAAGAGAGAGAGAGAGAGAGAGAGAGAGAGAGAGAGAGACCTGTTCTCTTGACACGGCCATCATCATCAAACTCATTTGGAGTTTCTTCAGAGTTGTTGGCTCTCTCCAAGGATTCCTCCACAAAGGTGGTCACTCTCTGCAACTCCATTGACATCTCTTTTCAGCGAAGAAGAAGAAGAAGGAGGAGGAGGAGGAGGAGGAGGAGGAGATATGCTATGTGGCTCTCACCACCTCACAAACTTCATCATTAAGTATAAGAGGTTTAGGATGGATGCTTGAATGCACTGAAGGATTTTGATTCCTTCCCATATATACACTCATTAATTAATCAAGGGCCTCGTTTTTCCTGGTGGCCGGAATCCACATCAAATGACAAAACAATGCATTACACTCATTAAATGTAGCCTCCCTTTGGATTTTAAATCATATCCACTTCTAAAAAACAAAACCTCTTCAAATACCAATAATTGTATATGACTCCATGATTACTTGAAGATCACAGGGACAGAGGAAGATTTTTTTTCTTCAGACAAATCTTTGGTTAGTGAAGAAAGTAATTAGGATCTATCTTTTGGGTCTGGAAAAAAAGAGAAAAAGAGAGCTGGTAAGTTTTTTCCCTTGTTTTTTCAGAAAATAAAATATAGTTAAACTTTAAACTGAAAAATGCAAACACACACTATTGTAAACTCATAATAACTTGGATTCATTGTATAGAATAATGCTATTTGGCTCCCCTCTCTATTCCGGTCGAGCTCCCGGTTGACGTGGCATGCCACGTCATCATGCCACGTCAGCGAGTCCTGTAAAAAATAAGCACTCCCCCATTTGATCCCCAATTTCTCCCTCATTTGATCCCCCTCTTCGCCGCCTTCCCCCTCAGCCCCTCGCCTGCCCCTCAGCCCTGCACTGCATCACCCATTCTCTCTCTCATACACGCAGTAAAGAAGCCTCATATATATCTCTCTCTCTCAACTTTGAAGCCAAGCCCTAGAACCAACCCCAACCCCCCACCCACAAAAAAAAAAAAAATCACAGCTCCACCGTCGATCGCGATCCTTTCTTCCATTGATCGTGATATGCCAGAGATCTCTCTCCCCCAAAAATCTCTGTCACTCGGTGGCCCGCAGCCACTCTCCGCCCCCCATTCGCCGCAGCACCCACTTGAGATCAAAGACATGTTGCTGCCTTTCCCTTCAATGTCTATCTCTCTCTTTTTTGATTCTTCTTAATCTGTTTTGTAAATTGGCAGATTAACTCAAGCAGCCAGAATGAGATTTAGATATTTGAGATCTAGAAATTTTTTGAGATTTAGATTTTGTTAATTTGAAGAAAAATGCTAATTTTTTAGATTTAGATATTGTTAATTTTTGAAATTTTTTTTGATTCTTGTTAATATGTTACCTTTGTTAATAGTTATTGTTAATTGACTGTAAGAAATTTAGTGAGAGAAACAGAATTTGGTTTGTTTTCAAATGTTTAAATTTGTATCATTTTACAATTTCCAGTGTGTATAATATGTAGAATATAAATGCCCATCAGCTACTCGGCCCTCTCTCTATAAGAAATTTATTGAAAGTGAAACGGAATTTTATTTGTTTTCAAATGTTTAAATTTGTAAAATTGTTGAAATTATCAGTGTGTATAACGTAGAGAATATGTGTCAACTTTTTAGTTTGTTAATTCTTCTACAGGTCCAAAATGAGCTCAGCATCAGTGATCTTCAATTATCCCAGGTGCAGTTGTGATTTGGATGCTAAACAGTTTACTTATTTTAAGGGGAGTAATAGAGAAAAGAAATTCTATGATTGTGCAAACTTCATTTCAAAAGAGAAACCTGAGAAGATCAAAGCATGAAAATAGCAAAAGAGATAGAAGACAATCTCTCCCCGAAAGTAGAAAGGATAGAGAGAGAAATTACTAATAATTCGAAAAAACTAAAGAAAATTTAAAGTTGTGTCGAAGATCTACCTAGAAATTTGAAATTTGTTATGTGGATGATTGTTGTAATTGTGATTATCAAAGTTATCTTATAGTGTGATATTTCTGTAAAAAATTTTTTTGTAATTTTCAAACTTGTTCAATTAATTGATCTATTCTTCCTGCTTTTTCTATTCCAATAATTTTTGAAAAGTAATTTCTATGTTTATCTCAATAATGAAACTTAATAATGAAACTCGAATTTAGCTCCAAATACGAGCTGTGATTTAAATATAACAAAATGATCACACTGATCCAACTGAATTGTGATCACACTGATCCAACATGATGAAACCAAAAGATAGTCCGCATCCCACTAAGATCCCATTGATCACACTGATCCAGCAAAATGAGATACACAGAGAAGTTTGATCATAATCGGATCTAGTTTGGAAGTTTATGATCATAATGAGATACACAGAGAAGTATAATTATAATAAGATACACAAACATAGGCCCGATCCAGATGCAGTCTTTTCTAAGGACTACGACTAAGGTCGCAGTCTTTTTCTGAGAACTGCGACCATGGTCGCAGTCCTACACTGAAAATATATGATTTTAGCATCTGATATGCATAATTTAATGATTATTTTCTTATGTTTCAATATTATAGAACTTTAATTCATTTGAGAGTCAAGAATTTGTTACCTCTCAAAAATCTCAATTGGAGCAATTCGGAGACTCAGCCGCCAGCTGAGAGAGATTCTCTCAGCTGGCACAACGTGGCTGAATTTTAATCACAATTTTGGATGCTAGTACCAAGGTCACAGTTTTTTATGAGGACTGTGATTAAATCGCAGTGTTTTTATGAGAACTGCTGTCAAGATCGCAGTTTTTTTTTCTGAAGACTGTTACCATGATCGCAGTCTAAATTACACTGAAAATATATGATTTTAAAATCTCACATGCATATTTTAATAATTATTTTCTTATGTTTCAATATTATAAAACTTTGACTAATTTGAGAGTCAAGAATTTGTTACCCTCAAAATATCGGGTCGGGTTTGAGTTTGAATTTTGACTCGTATAAATAATTGGGTCAGGTTGACCCGACCCGACCCGATTGCCACCCCTAACTTTGTGTTCACTTTTCGCACAGGGCCCCTTAAATCTCAGAACCGACCCTGCACAGACATGCCCAGGTTCAATTATCCTTCATATATGCCCAGGTTCAACTCACAAAAATTCATACTTATGCCACATAAATTTCACTATCCTTCAAAATTCACTAGAATACACGAACATGCTCAGGTTCAAGTACCATCATCAAAATACACAAATTTCACAACAAAATGTCAAGTCATAAAAACTGAACAAAAGCAGCATACATTGTCTAGAAATAAACAACAGCTGCCCAGTTCATAAAATTCTTGCCCAGGTTCAAGTACCATTCTCAGAATACATAGACTTCACAACTAAATGCCCAAATCACAAAAACTAAACAAAAACAACCTCAACACACTGTCCAGAAATAAACAACAGCTGCCCAACTCACAAAATCCAACCAACACAGTTTTTAGCAAACACAATTGTGGACCCAACTGCCATGTTTTGGACCCGGATGCCATACAAAGAAACTGCAAAATAAAAAAAAATGTCAAGTCTTATAAACAAACCATTTTGAGATTGTGTAAAGAAAAGAAAAACAAAGCAAACATTTAAAGTATATATGAATATTTCTTACCAAAGAATGTTTATTTGTAAATTATGGTGGCGACCGATACATTACCCATGGTGGTACCATATGTAGTTGTAGCATGTAACGATTTGAAACCACGCTTTTTTGTGTAAAAGTTTCAACACCCACTTGAGATTATAGTGCTGGTGGATACATTCTCCATGGTTGTAGCATGTAAGGATTTGAAACCATGCTCTCTTGTGTGAACTGTTGTGCCTGATTTTGATATACATTGTTCATTGACACATTGCCATCATTATCAGATTTCTTCTGAATTCGCCTACTTGCATGCTTAATTTTGTTTTTTCTAGGTCGCCCTTTACGAGTCTTAGACAGTGGACCCAATATATTTTCCTAACCATCATCTTCATCTTTCTTTTCTTCTTCCACAGTTTCATGAGTATTTGGATTTTCATTTGTTTTTATCTGCCCTTCACTTATTTGTAGTCTTTTTAACTTGTTATCTATCCAATTTTTAACATCTTCATATTCATGATTGATTGGGGCTGTCAAATCTGCAACCTCACTAAAGAAAAGACACAACTCGCGATAGCGCAATTGCTTAGTCGTGTTTACTGAACTATTAACTTTCATTTCAAGTGGGCTCCCCTTGCATCCTTTCTCCACCTTCTTAGAATATAATTTTCTAAAGTAAGCCAACATCATGATAGATAAAAATAGTAAGGGCATGCCTACAAAGTATACCTTTAAACTCAAATAACTGATAGGTACATTGAGCTTCACAATTTTTTTCATGAAAAGAAACAATAAAGAATTTTGGAATCATTCGGTCGCCCTCTAACCAAAAAGACTCTCGAATGCTATACTTACTCACTCCTGCTTCCTCCTGATAGTCTACTATTTTACAATATATCTTTCCAATTAATTCAACTTGAACCTCTTTAAACTTCGATAAAGTGTAGACTTTTTGAATCTGTCTTTCCATTATATAAATAATGGCAGTAGGTATTTGTTTTGAAAAGGAGTCAGCATTGGCCCTTGTCTCCTTTTTCGCCTTGTTTTTTAATGCATTTTCATACTGCTTAACAAACTGCTTTAAACTTGTTTTTTAATGAACATGACCATCAAAAAATGCATTCATGCTTTCACTTCGCTGAGTAGTTGACATTCCCGCCTAAAATCTATTTTTGACATAGCATGGTACCCAGCGTTTTCTCTCCTTGTACAATTCACTCAACCATTCACAATCTTCTAATGCATATGTGTCAATCATTTCATTCCAATGATTTTTAAACTCATCTAGACTTTGTGTATCATACACTGCTCTTTTCATAGTAGAACTGATAGCTTTATATTCGGTGTACTTTCCTAACTTTTCTGATAGTTTTTTCATTATATGCCACAAACACCATTTGTGCCTAGCGTTTGGGAATACAATCTCAATTGCATTTTTTATAACTCTATCTTGGTCAGTTATTATTCCTTGTGGAGCACATCCGTTCATGAATTCAACCCACTTACTAAATAGCCAAACAAAAGTCTCTGTCTTCTTTTGAAATCAACTCACATCCAAGTAAAATTGATTGTCCACACCAACAAATGGAGCAAATGGCATATCATACTTAGTTGTTAAGTATGTGATATCGAAAGTGACAACCTCATCAAACTCCTTGTAAGCTTCTCTGCTTCTACCATCTATCCAAATATATTTTCAAATGATCCTCATCATCAATTGAATGTCAAAAAAAAAAAAACTCAGAGTTTTCTGCAACCATCTTCGAAAAATATCTCATAATTGCTGAAGCATCTCCTTCGCCAAATTGCAGACGCCTTGATTCTTCAACCAAATTTTTACAATCCTTCTCATCACACGATATATTCTCATATTCACCATATTCATGTACTAGTGAGGTTTATCCTAATTTCTGCTTGGTCATTAAGATTGATTGATGTCTCACGTGTGCACTTATCCTTCGATTGCAGTGAAAGAAATGACTTTTAGTCAGACTCATCATATGATTATGTTCAAAAGCAACAACAGAAATCTTCCATCTATCATATAGGTTTAGCCGTGCTATAAAGTAAGCAGTACACCCAATTCTGTAGGTAGCTTGAGGTTTTAAAGGATTTTGAGAGGTATTTCTATGTTTGCCACCTCGAGAACATGTAATAGTTACACTTCTAACAACCCCTTTCACGTTCTTCTTTGCAATTTTTTTTCTAATTAGAAATTTACCGGTCTTTGCATAATTTCTGTAGAACTCATATAATTGTTCTATCCCATCAAATTCTATCCCTACTTTGGGCTCAATCTGCTGCTGTAATTCATCACTCTCATCAACTAAACAATTAGTTAAATCTTTAACTTCTTATAAGTTGTCTAAATATTCAATATCTGTCATATTGTCTTTACAATTAACATAATTGAGTATTAATTTTTATTGAGTTAAAAAATCACATAACACATGCATGATAAAAAAAAAGATAAACTGAAACCTATACAGTTTCATAATTTCAATATCTGCCAAAAAATAAATTACTTTCTCACTAACTAAAACTGAAGAAAATTATGAATTGAACACATGAATTGCAATAATGAATTAAATATGAATTGCAACAAAATGGCCCCAACTTGAATTCAATACAAACACCCTAGCTTGAATTCAATATAAACACCTAAACACAATAGTGAATTGAACATGAATTATAATAAAATAGTCCCAACACAGTATTCAATTAAGTATAAAACACACCAACATTCTATTTCAATTGAACAAAAATTGAACAAAAACAGCCCCAACACAGTAGTGAATTGACCATGAATTGAAAAAATACCCTAATTCAGTGTTGAATTGAACAAAATTGAACAGAATTAGACCCAACACAGCAGTGAATTGAACAAAAATTAAAAAATAATTTTTAGTTCAAGCAAGAAAGAAGGGTTATACCTCAGCAACGAGCTCAAGAGTATGACGATCGATGACCGTGGATGGTTGATCGAGATCAATGGAAGATCTCCGTGGCTGGTAGATCGCGATCAACGGAAGAGATAGTGGCCGAACAAGCTCGAGCGAGATGACAGAATTGGGGTTGCACTGCGGGGAGAGAGAATGAGATCTTGGGATCGCGATTGACGACGGAGCTGTGATTTTAGGGGAGAGAGAGATCTAGGGCTTGGCTTCAAAGTTGTGAGAGAGATCCGTGTATTCTTCTTTACTCTCTGTGTGTGTGTGAGAGAGAGAGAGGGGGGGAGAGTGGAATGGGTGTTGCGGTGCAGGGCTGAGGGCCGGGCGAAGGGCTGAGGGGGAAGGCGGAGAAGTGGGAGATCAAATGGGGAGTGCTGATTTTTAACAGGACTCGCTGATGTGGCATGATGACGTGGAATGCCACGTCAGATCGGGAGCTCAACCGGGAGTAGAGAGGGGAGCCAAATTCCATTGGATGTATATAGACTGACGGATGTTCTATTGAAAGTCATTGTATTTGATACCTCAGAATTAATTAAATTAATTAAATAAAAGTTTCTAAACAATAAATCCTTTCATCAAAGAAATTTAAAAGGAGAATTAGAAGGTAACAAATTCAAAGTATGTCATCAATTTCTTAGAAATGTTATTTTCTATTTATTATGAGAAGGCGGAGGAGGCACCCGATTTTCAAAAATTCTTTTCTACTTATAGAAGTTAATGTTTTTTAAATTAAAACTCCCTTTGGAGGCTTTCTCTTCTCTCTTAAAGCATTTTTGTTTATTTACATATCCGCCATCCTCTCCGGACATAAGAATTAAAGGATTATTCTAAAAAGAAAGTTCTCTTCAAATAACAACTTCCTACCAAAAGTTTCTAGATCCGGATCTAATTTTTTGTCTAAACATCAACTTGAGTTATCGGGTACTGTTTACAGCCCTACCTCCTTGGCCTCTCATTAGCTTTCTTTTCTAGAATGAATTTTTTTAGTTTTTGTAGTGGTCAGATTTTTACCCTCGTCAAGATCGTGATGCGTGTTCCACCGCATCAGAAGTATCTCAAGCGATCAACAAACTCGAGCTAGTGGATCATTGTGGGTCCAAGGAGAAAGCCTAGGACCTTGTCCCGAGTCCACACTCAACCCGAGGTCTCTCTCTGACATTTGCGACAGCTAAGATTAAATGCTCCAACACCGCTGTCCTTTCATTCATATGTAGCTCATATAATTATTTCTTGAGATATAACTTGTTGGAGAGCTTTTTCGTCATATATAACTTTTTTAACCTTACCACAATCTTGTAGCCGTTTCTTTATCCATCATGTTGTACATCACCTCGTCTGTGAGACATAGTTAGATCGTGCTTACCGCCTTTAGATCTATCTCCTCCTAATTTTCATTAACGTACCTGTCAGTTTGATGACTTACCCTGTAAGGTCTTGTGAAGACCTATTGCTCCACTAATGTCTTCACTCTCTTTTTCTATATCCTGAAGTTTCCTTTGCATTGAACTTTTCGATCTCGAATTTTATCGTAAAACTTCCTATCGTCGACATATCGCCCTTCGTCAATCTTTAACTCTGATACCAATTATTACAAAATTGATATGTTTTGATACCAATTGTTATAACAAATCGGCGCTCTAATACCAGTTGTTGCTTCTGGGATCGACGTTTGCGAAACTTGGTAATATAATGATACTTGTAAAGAAAAACTGTTGTAAAGCAAACTAGGAATATTTAGATAAAAGAATAATAAAAAATAATACGAGAATAACGTGGTTCAGCCCAAACTTGGCCGACATCTACAGGGAGAGAACTTATATAGCTTTATTATAAACTTGATATAAAGAGATCTAACTTTCCTCTTGATGCAACAAGAGTATTCATCTTACCTTTGAATCTAGACCTAAATTACAAGAGTATACCTTCTCTCTAATAAAACTCTTATTTGGACTATGAAATGATCTTGACCATTGGTACTTGAAGAATCTTAACCAATCCTATTAGGAGTTGATCTCTTTGATCTAGAAAAATTCTAGACCCTTTAATTTTTAAAAACAAACTTTTATTGAATAGAAACTGAATCTTATTGTACTCCACCAGAAAAGAAACCTATGCCTAAAAAGGACACTGATTCTACTTCAAGAAATGTCTCGATTAGTCGATTTATCATGGGGATTAGTCGACTAATTCCTACTATTAGTTGACTATAGTCGACCATTGTATAATGCTTCTTCTCTGTTTCTACCTCTGTATCTGCCGAGTCAACTATATAGTCGACTGGTCTTGTGTATTAGTAATTGTTATTCATTTTTTGCATATTTTACCACATCCATACCATGCATATTGCAAATAAAAATGTGATTTTTAATCCTTCTCTCTCTATTTTTGCAGGTCCATATTCTAATTGAGAAAAGGCCCAAAATCCCTTTAATTATCAAAAATTAAAGGAAAATAAATCAAAGCCCAAAAGAGAGCCCAAAAATTGAGGCCAGGATCTGGAGAAATTCACGCGCCAATTCAAACTTTCAGAAGGACCACGTGGCTAACAACCTACGAGATACGCGCAATAGAAATCTCGGCCCCAACGGCCTTGTAACTGCCGCATATCCACAGCAACTGCCGCAGATCTGCGGCAGTTACAAGGCTGTTGAGCCCGGGATTTTCTCCAACAACCTGGGTTCCAGAGACTTCTCTCTGAGGCTATAAATACACCACCAGGGCCTTTGCAAAAATCAGAGGACAGAGGAGAGAGGAGAGAATAGAGAAAGAGATTGTATTTTGATTTTTTTTCTAGGTTTTGTTTCTCTTAGTCTTCTTCCTCCCTAGAAATTCTGCAAAAAGAGAGATTGTGAGAGAGAGAAAGCTTGTGTAAATCAAGGTGTGACAACTTGTGAAGCAAGGTTTAATCCAATCTCCTTTCTCTACTTGAGCATTTTCTAGTACTTTACTTGCATTCTTTCATTCAAGCTTTACTTCAATTGCACTCTTATTCATGAATTGCTTTTCTTTTCTTGTAATGGCTAGTAGCTAAATTCTTCTACATGACTAGCTAACACTAATCTTGCTTAACTTCTAACTCTTGGGTGAATGCAATTACTTCATCTTGCAATTGTTGAGTCTATTTTATCCATGATGAAGATGATGGGTTACTTTCATGCTTGGCAATCTCTTGTTGTAATTCTCCATATGATTCATGTGTGCCTCATTTAGAGCCTTGTCTTAGAACAAGTGCCTTGATGGAACATGGAGATGGATCACCAAACATATGCTATTTGTTGTACAACTTCTTTACTTCAATTAATGAATATTGTATCTTCTTCCTTAGCATCCCTTGAGTGGCAACTCTTTTGATTCCACCATTGAAAGTCTATCTTGAAGCCTATGACATCAATGAGGCTACAAGACTAGTCCAAGTAGATTACTCTTCAATCAAGTGGGAAAGTAACTAGACCAAATGCAAGACAAATATATGTCGATGAATCAACATGAGGCAAGCATCACCCTAACGGAGATTAGTAAGTTAGCAAGTTAGTAATGTTAGCTAGTCATGGCCTTTCTCATCTAAAAGTTTTCTACAAGTTTTCATTCTTTTAGTATTAATTCCAAAGCAAATCTTGTCTTCGATTCTTTCATTTTATTTCATAGTTTTCATTTCATGTACACACCAACCACCAATTCTTTTATTTCTTTTTCCATGTCTTTTGCATTCTTTAAAACAAAGAAGAATCTTCGTTTTCTATCTTCACATTAAACCGTAAAGCTTCCATCGTGAGCTCTCCTTGTGGATTCGACCCGTATAGCTTGCTTGCTACTACGGAGATTTGGAAATGATACATCGATCATTTTAAATACATTGTGAAGTGATCAAGCACCTAAGGTTGACTCTAAACCTTCTCTCCTTTATTGAATATTTGTGCAACTTCACACTATCCTTTTTCCCAATCAAATTTTTGGCGCCGTTGCGGGGAGAGCAACGGTTTTTGATTTGAAGTGAAGAACTAAACGAATCTTCTTCTCTGTTGCAGGTTACAGGTGAAGAAAACAAGAAAAATTGCATTGCAGTGACATATAAGTGGCTCGGGCTTCTGCTCTTGAAAGCAGAAACCAGAAGTCCTCTGAATTGCCGCAATTCCACGGCAAAAGCCGCAGATTTGCGGCAAGGAGGAGTTACTACTGACCTAATTTCTGCAGGGCTGCTTGCTCTGCAAAATACAGCTGCTGCAATACTTAAATTCTTGTATGCTTCACCTTATATCTGCTAATAATCAACAGTAAAAAATTTGTTGCAAAGTTAAAAATTGATTAGACATTTGCATTTCTAGGCACGTGTCTTTTCAATTCTTTTACTTTACTGTTGAAGAGTGCTGGATGCAAGGTACGTGTGCATTGCATATTGACTAGGACTCACTCCTTGTTTGATTTTAATTGCTTTGAGTGAACCTTATCTGCTTATAACTGTACACTTGCACCAAACTGATTTTAAGGGCATCACCCATAAATAAGATAAGGTGGGGATTTCATCACCCTTTGCTTAGCCCGAAAACCATTTTCCAAGCACTCACAATCCCAAGCTTGTAATAAAATTTGATAGACGTTGGCCCTAGGGACATCCGGACTCACTTAGGAGATTATCCTAAGGGGAAAAGTGTTTGAAATTGACTTTTGTAAAATCAGTGTTTAGGAAAGGGATTGAGGGCCGAAAGCCCGAAGGTTGGTGGTTACTTAATTAAGGAACGTCTTTGATGGAAAACCTCCCAACAGCCTTGCCCTGACCTGGCTGATTAGCTTGTAGTCAAAGTCTACACTAAACCTCCCGTGGACGATCTAATCAGTTAGGAGTCGTCTAGGTCCAGGAATCCTAGATAGCTTGGATTGATTTTTCTTTAATTGTTTATTATTTTCATTTTTTTTCTCGCTTGTGTGATCGGTGCACGTTGACTGTGATTGTGTATGCAAGAGTGGTACCGAGATCCAATTCTGCTAGGCTAATGAGAATTTCTACACTTGCACAGACACCACTCGACACATTCCCAACCATGGAAAACCACATTTCGTTGCAAGACAAGTTCTACCCGATTCGCACATCACTTCCATCATGCATTCTTCTCCCCACAACAAATGGCAATAAATGGAAATCAATTGAGCTGAAGCCACAATTTATAAATACACTTCCTCGATTTCATGGCTTAGAATCTGAGGATGAGTATTTCTTCATTCGAGAGTTTGAAGAAGTATGCGTAATGATGAGGATTTCCCAATTGACCGAGGACGCTGTTAGGTTAAGGTTCATTCCTTTTGCGTTAAAAGACATTGCTAAGAAATGGCTTTACATCTTCCCGCCAGTTCTATTTCTTCATGGGATGATTTTGTAAAAGTCTTTCTTAAGAAATTCTATCCCATCCACAAGACAGCCCTCATGAGGAAAAACATAATGCAGTTCAAGCAGGAAACCAATGAACCATTCTGGAAGTATTTCGAACGCTTCAAAGACCTTCTGCCCTTTGTCCCCATCATGGTATAGAGAAAATGACGCCAGTGCCAAATTATCTATGATGGATTGGATTACCAAACTAAAACACTCCTTGAAACCATGTGCCAAGGAGAATTTTTAAAGAAAAATGAAGACCAGGGTGGGATCTCTTGAAGCCTTAGCCGAAAAAACGATTCAGTGGGAGTCATGTCCTGACAAATCCGCTCCCACCACTTCCAGAACCGGTATACATTCCATCGAGTCCTCTATAGCTGCCGAGGCCAAGATAACACAACTGATGAGGAGGATAGAACTGCTTGAGTCTAGGGAATCTTCTGCTGTTAACCAGGTCAACCCATCACCTGTGGCCAGTCCATCACCTGTGGTCAACCCGGGTTGTACCTATTGCCATGATCTTAATCATCTGTTTGAGGAGTGTCCTGTATATCAAACTCAAATGTTTCAGGAGAGTACGAATGCCGCATACACCAGACCCACTTACAATCCTTACTCCAAACATACAATCCGGGATGGTGAAACATCCAAACTTTTCTTGGAGTCAGTCTGGTCATGAGCAGCCGAGACAACCATTTCCACAACAATACCCTGCTCAGTCTCATCCACCGACTTACCACTAGAACCCACCAAATGTCCATTCATACCAAAGTCCACCAAGATTCCAGTCATACCAAATCCAGTACCTTACACCAGCAAACTTTCAGGCCCCGTATCAGCACATCCACTACAAAATCCTTCAGACAAGAGAATTTCTGATTTGGAGAAAATGATAGAGACCTTATCTAAGACCCAAGCTTCAATGATGAACAATCAGCAGCAGGACATGAACAAATTACAAATCCAGATAGGGCAGTTGGCTAACTCTCTGAATGAACGACAAAAAGGAATGCTACCTAGCCAACCAGTGCCCAATCCAAAAACTCATTTTTCCCTGCACGAAGTTGAAGACTTGGGCCCCAGCCAATGCCAAGCTATTCAAATCCTTAGATCTGGAAAGCATGTAGATAACAAGGTTTCAAATCAGCCTACCAAATCTGTGTCAAAGCCACCACCGTCTGTTCCAATCCAACCATTCAAGACAATCCTTCTTCAAGCACACAACCATCCACTTCCCAGTCCAAAGGAAAAGAAAAGATTGACGAGCAAATATACAAGCTTGTTGTACCATTCCCAAATAGGCTTAAAAATCAAAAGATGAATGCTCACATGGAGAAGATAAGAGAGATATTCAACCAAGTCCAAATCAATGTCCCTCTCCTTGATGCCATACAACAAGTTCCATCCTACGCCAAATTTCTAAAAGAAATGTGCACCAAGAAGAGAAAAGCAAATGTCCCTAAAAAAGTCTTCCTGGCTTCTAACATTAGTGAACTGCTCAATGGTCCGATCCCTGTGAAATACAAAGATCCAGGGAGCCCAACCATTTCCTGCATTATAGGACAGACACCATAAATAGGGCTTTGCTTGACTTGGGCGCAAGCATCAATCTTCTCCCCTTTTCCGTGTATCAGCAATTAGGGTTAGGCAACCTTCGTCCGACCCAAATGACGATACAATTGGCTGACCGCTCTGTAAAGATTCCCAAGGGGGAGATTACAGATGTTTAATACGGGTCGGGGAATTCATTTACCCCGTAGACTTCGTCGTTCTT
This sequence comes from Agave tequilana, assembly GCA_038442645.1. NCBI lineage: Eukaryota > Viridiplantae > Streptophyta > Magnoliopsida > Asparagales > Asparagaceae > Agave > Agave tequilana. The sequence goes on along the minus strand of JAVJIF010026897.1, from coordinate 67,290 downwards.
GAGACACAACCCATACAAAATCACAGAGCACAGACACCTGTCATTCTCGGACGTCCTTTCTTAGCCACCGCAAACGCGATCATCAACTTTAGAAATGGCTCGATGCGTCTAACCTTCGGAGATATGACAAAAGAGGTGAATGTTTTCCATCTGGGAAAGCAACCTAGGGATTTGGACAATGATTCTTTCGAAGTAAACTTGATAGAAGGTTTAACAAGTGAACATGATGAGGAGGTTGAGTATGAGTCTGAAGAGGAATTTGAGTGGAGTCTGATGACTTCAACCTTGATCAGATTGTTGAGTCAACTGTTGAATGGGCTACTAATTCCACCCCAATTCTTCCCTTGCACCAAGAACAACCAGTGATAGATCCTGTCCCTTCTTCTGAGCTTAAGGTTCTTCCCGACCATCTCAAGTACAAGTACTTGGATGAGAAGGATCCTTCCAGTAATCATTGCATCCAATCTCACTAAACAACAAGAAGAGGATCTTCTTTCTGTGTTAGAGAAAATCGGGAAGCCATTGGTTGGACCATGGCTGACATCAAGGGGATTAGTCCTTCCATAGTTCAACATCGGATTCATTTAACGGAAGATGCCAAGCCAAAACGAGACCTACAGCGTCGACTAAACCCAATCATGCAGGAAGCCGTTAGAAACGAGATCTTGAAACTGTTAGACAATGGGATTATCTATCCCATATCCGATAGTCAGTGGGTAAGTCCAGTTCACGCTGTGCCCAAGAAAGCAGGATTTACTGTGGTAGAAAATGAGAAGAAAGAATTGATACAAACACGTCTTCCAACGAAGATTCGAGTTTGTATCGATTACAGAAAGTTGAACACTGCTACGCGTAAAGACCCATTAGCAGGACATGAGTACTACTGTTTCTTGGATGGATATTCAGGATATAATCAAATCCCGATCGCTCCCGAGGATCAAGACAAAACCACCTTCACCTGTCCTTTTGGAACATTTGCATACCGAAGGATGCCCTTCGGCCTATGCAATGCTCCGCAACGTTTCAACGTTGCATGCTGAGCCTTTTTCAGACATGGTGGAGAAATTTCTGGAAATTTTCATGGATGATTTTTCGATTTACGGTTATTCTTTGAACAATGCTTGTACCATTTGAAGCTGGTTCTACAACGCTGTATGGAGAAAAATTTGACACTTAACTGGGAAAAGTGTCACTTTATGGTCAAGCAAGGAATTGTTCTTGGGCACAAAGTTTCACAGATAGGAATCGAGGTGGACAAGTCTAAAGTGGAAGTCATACAAAAGCTCACTGAACCAACATGCTTAAAGGACATTAGATCATTTTTAGGGCACGCCGGCTTCTATAGACGATTATTCAAGGGTTTAGCAACATTACAAGACCTTTGACAAATCTCTTAGAAAGGATGTACCCTTTATATTTGATGAAGAATGTCAAAAATCATGGAAGGAGCTTAAGAGTAGACTTGTCTCAGCACCTATCATTTCTGCACCTGATTGGACCAAGCCTTTTGAGATTATGTGTGATGCCTCGGACTTTGCTATCGGCGCTGTTTTAGGGCAGCGTATTGATACTAGGCAACACGTAATTTATTATGCTAGCAGAACGCTGAATGAAGCCCAACTAAATTATACAACTACTGAAAAGGAATTTTTAGCTGTTGTCTTTGCGTTGGAAAAATTTCGCCAATATCTGCTAGGGTCCAGGACGATTATTTTCACTGATCACTCTGCCCTAAAGTACTTAATGCAAAAGAAAGATGCTAAGGCAAGACTTATTCGATGGATACTTCTTTTGCAAGAATTTGATCTGGAGATTAAGGATAAAAAGGCGTTGAGAATGTGGTAGCTGATCACTTGTCTAGAATCCCAAATGCACCAAAGGAGAGAATACCAATTAATGACGATTTTCCTGACGAACACATTTTTGTGATGTGTGGAGAGCCTTGGTATGCTGACATAGTGAATTACCTTGCTACCAGGCAAATACCTTCTCATTGGTCAGGCCAGAAAAACAACCGTTTCATACGTCAAATGCGGTTCTTCCTCTGGGATGAACCGTATTTATTCAAATATTGTCCTGACCAGATAATACGAAGTGTCTTCCTGAGGATGAACATCAGAGTGTTTGACATTTTGTCACAAGCTAGCTTGCGGTGGACATTTTGGTCCACGAAAAACTGCTGAGAAAGTACTTCAGAGTGGATTCTACTGGCCCACTCTCTTTAAGGATGCATACAATTTCTGCAAGCTATGTGATAGGTGTCAAATGACGGGTCGAATTACACGGAGAGACATGATGCCCCTTACACCCATCTTGGAGGTCGAAATTTTTGACCTCTGGGGCATCGACTTTATGGGACCTTTTCCTCTGTCCTATGGTAACCAATACATTTTGGTAGCCGTAGATTATGTTTTGAAATGGGCTGAAGCAATTCCAACAAGGACAAATGACAACCAAGTTGTCATCAAGTTTTTACGAGAAATATCATCTCTCGCTTCGGAGCTCCCCGTGCGATAATAAGTGACAATGGGAGTCATTTCTGCAATCGGGCTTTTGAAGCCCTGATGCGCAAATACTCTATTTCTCACAAATTATCCACGGCATACCATCCTCAAACTAACGGGCAAGTAGAAGTCACAAATAGACAAATAAAACTCATTTTGGAGAAAACTGTTGGACAGAACCGTAAAGACTGGTCCATCAACTCACTGATGCCTTATGGGCATACAGGACCGCTTACAAAACAACTGTCCTCGGTATGTCTCCATATCGAGTTGTATTTGAAAAACCTTGTCACTTGGCTGTGGAGTTAGAACACCGAGCTATGTGGGCTTTAAAGCAGCTGAACTTAGATTTGGATAAAGCCGGGTGCCTTGAGGAAGTTGCAAATATCCGAGCTAGAAGAGCTACGAAATGAGGTATATGACAATGCTCGGATCACAAAACACAGAACCAAGCTTTTTCATGATAGATCCATTCACACGAAAAATTTTTGTCTCAGGACAAAAGGTTCTGTTGTACAACTCACGACTCCACCTTTTTCCTGGTAAATTGAGAACCAGGTGGTCAGGATCATACATTGTGCAAAATGTCTTCTCACACGGTGCTATTGAGATTCTTGATCCAAATAATGGCAATAAATTCACTGTGAACGGTCAACGCTTAAAGCCATTCCTTACCACTGAATTCGTGTCACAAGAAGTTCATGAATTGGGTCTTTGCGACCCAGTTTATATGTGACTATTCTGTTTGTACAGTCTTCTAGGTTTCCCTGTATATCATTTTTGAGACCACTTTTGTAAATAAAAAAAATAAACAAAAATAAAAAAAAAAAAATCAAAAATAATAAAAAAATAATGGTAGGACTTTTGTGTTAATCAATAGTCCCACTCCTTCACAATCTTCATATTTCAATACTCCCCTAGGTTTATAAATATCCCTTTCTACCTAGGGGTAAATTGGAATTTCAACTTTTCCTCTCTCTATAAATATCTCTTTCACCCTACCCTTTACCCTCACACGCAAACCCTCTCAGATCTTTCGAGGGCAGGTTCGTCTTAGGAAGAAGGTAGAGGAGCAATCCTCTAGGTTGGATAGTATCGAGGGTGCGCTGAGACGATCATAGTCGGCTGGACCTAGCACCACTGCTGGTCCAAAGCGACGGAGGGAGTAGCTTCATACCTTTACCTATTTCATGCATCATTTCATCTTGCATACATTGGGGACAATGCATGAGATAGGTATGGGGGGTAGATGCTAACCTAGGATTTTTCATTTTCTTTCTAGGTTTTTTATTTTTATTTTTAGGATTTTCACTTTCTTTTTAGGTTTTTATTTTCTTTTAGATTTTACCTTTCTTTGTAGATTTTCTATTTTCTTGTTAGATTTTATTTTTTTATTTTTTAGGAAAAAAATATAATAAAAAAATAAAAAAAAGGGAAATTCTTGATCCATGTTTAAAGAATCAAACTTAACTTTAGTGATTAAGGAAGCTCTAAACTAAGATTTCTAATTATAAGTCGAAAAGAGGAGTTTTGTAGATTTTAGGTTAAGTAATAAAGGATTAGAAAAATTACTAGATTTTAATTCTTTCTTTAGGATATATACATTAAACATATTGAAGGATTAATCAAAGACTTTGTGACTTTATTTACATATATATATAATAAAAAAAAATATAGAAAAAAATAAATATGTATATAAATAATAATAATTACTTAGCCACTAATTAAGCCGGTTAGTCGTGCCTCAAGAAGCATTGCTAATCACGCCTAAGGTGGTTAAGTCCTTAAATTCCTTCGTGCCTTTTTTACTCGAGTCATCGAACCCTAGGGATGTTATCTCATCTGGTGCCCTAAGACCGTCTGGTTTTGGGAGTCATCGGTAAGAGACTCGTTACAAGGGTAACTAGAAAGCCTAAGGATGCTAAGGAAATGTAAATAAATAATATCGTATAAAAAAAAATATGTTATATATATTAGTAAATAATGAACTTAGTCTAAGAAAGATCCTTCATATTTATAGATGTATATATCCTAGGATTGATGCAAAATCCGATTTTTGATCTTTTCCCTAAAAACTTAACCTAAGATGAAAACAAAACTCCAAATAGATGCTTATAAAGAAATGACAAGTTTAGGGTAACCTGAAACCTATAACTTAAGTGAGAATCTTTAAAACATGGATTAAAATTTTCACTAACCCTTTTATTTTCTTTTATGGATTTTGTGGGTGCAATCCGCTGAAAACCCTCAGGAGACAACACTCCTCCTCTAGGGTAACGTAGAGGTTTAACGGCTTGTTGCACGTGCTCAGTGCAATCGTGTCACCTACGAAAGTGGTGTAATAATCTAGTTAGGATTTTCTTTTCTTTATTTTTTTTTGCTCGAGGACGAGCAAAAGCTAGGTATGGGGGTGTGATTGTTATTCATTTTTTGCATATTTTACCACATCCATACCATGCATATTGCAAATAAAAATGTGATTTTTAATCCTTCTCTCTCTATTTTGCAGGTCCATATTCTAATTGAGAAAAGGCCCAAAATCCCTTTAATTATCAAAAATTAAAGGGAAATAAATCAAAGCCCAAAGAGAGCCCAAAAATTGAGGCCAGGATCTGGAGAAATTCACGCGCCAATTCAAACTTCCAGAAGGACCACGTGGCTAACAACCTACGAGATACGCGCAACAGAAATCTCGGCCCCAACGGCCTTGTAACTGCCGCATATCCACAGCAACTGCCGCAGATCTGCGGCAGTTACAAGGCTGTTGAGCCCGGGATTTTCTCCAACAACCTGGGTTCCAGAGGCTTCTCTTTGAGGCTAAAAATATACCATAGGGCCTTTGCAAAATCAGAGGACAGAGGAGAGAGGAGAGAATAGAGAAAGAGATTGTATTTTGATTTTTCTCTAGGTTTGTTTCTCTTAGTCTTCTTCCTCCCTAGAAATTCTGCAAAAAGAGAGATTGTGAGAGAGAGAAAGCTTGTGTAAATCAAGGTGTGACAACTTGTGAAGCAAGGTTTAATCCAATCTCCTTTTTCTACTTGAGCATTTTCTAGTACTTTACTTGCATTCTTTCATTCAAGCTTTACTTCATTTGCACTCTTATTCATGATTGCTTTTCTTTTCTTGTAATGGCTAGTAGCTAAATTCTTCTACATGACTAGCTAACAACTAATCTTGCTTAACTTCTAACTCTTGGTGAATGCAATTACTTCATCTTGCAATTGTTGAGTCTATTTTATCCATGATGAAGATGATGGGTTACTTTCATGCTTGGCAATCTCTTGTTGTAATTCTCCATATGATTCATGTGTGCCTCATTTAGAGCCTTGTCTTAGAACAAGTGCCTTGATGGAACATGGAGATGGATCACCAAACATATGCTATTTGTTGTACAACTTCTTTACTTCAATTAATGAATGTTGTATCTTCTTCCTTAGCATCCCTTGAGTGGCAACTCTTTTGATTCCACCATTGAAAGTCTATCTTGAAGGCCTATGACATCAATGAGGCTACAAGACTAGTCCAAGTAGATTACCCTTCAATCAGTGGGAAAGTACTAGACCAACATGCAAGACAAATATATGCCGATGAATCAACATGAGGCAAGCATCACCCTAACGGAGATTAGTAAGTTAGCAAGTTAGTAATGTTAGCTAGTCATGGCCTTTCTCATCTAAAAGTTTTCTACAAGTTTTCATTCTTTTAGTATTAATTCCAAAGCAAATCTTGTCTTCGATTCTTTTCATTTATTTCATAGTTTTCATTTCATGTACACACCAACCACCAATTCTTTTATTTCTTTTTCATGTCTTTTGCATTCTTTTAAAACAAAAGAAGAATCTTCATTTTCTATCTTCACATTAAACCGTAAAGCTTCCATCGTGAGCTCTCCTTGTGAATTCGACCCGTATAGCTTGTGCTACTACGGAGATTTGGAAAGGATACATCGATCATTTTAAATACATTGTGAAGTGATCAAGCACCTAAGGTTGACTCTAAACCTTCTCTCCTTTATTGAATATTTGTGCAACTTCACACTATCCTTTTTCCCAATAAATTAGTCAACTTATATAACTTATAAGTCGACTAATCCGCACCAACTTGTTTGCTTCTTCTATTTCAAGCCGTCATTTTCTCCAATTCGATTGGATCTTCTTGGACCATCATCTCTTCTTGAAAAACAAGATAAAATCCTAACAGAGACAAACCATCAAATGAACTAGATGCTCATACAGATGAATGATCTTGAATAAGAAACTAGAAGGTGAAGATGGAAAACAACAAGGACCAAGCTAATACTTTTTTTTCCTTTTCTTGTTATGGAATAAAGACAGAATGGGAAATTCCCAAACCCAACCTCACCCTTTACCACTGAGTCAAGCCTCAGTGGCAAGGACCAATGTCGCGCTTTCCAAATACGCTAAAGTAGAGACATGACGCGAGTCAGCGACACATATACGCAAGAAAAATTCCTCACGTATACGCGCTAAGCCTTAACTAACTCAAAACAAGTTATAAATCTAAAGCATAATAAATCAACGACCACTGCAATATCACATATAAGTATCCATTGATGATATCATATGGAAAAAAGAACTGGAATAAAGATTGAATCTGATATACAGGAATCAAGAAAAGTACAGAAATAAGAATAAAAAGGAGACAAGAATACCAGAATCAAATAGAGAAACTCCAGCTCCTCGCGAAGCGTACGAGCTCAATGATACCTGAACAATATAATAAAGCATCCAATCTCTGAACGTGCAAATGTAGGATCGTCAGAAGTAACCTAATGAGTGCATAAGAAAGGGAAAGTGCTCGTGTATATAAATAGTGTGTACAAAATAACAATAAGTCTAAAGCTGAAGAATAAAAGATAGCTGAATAACAATAATATGAATAAGTCTGCAGATAAAAGACAACTAATACAACTGTAAATAAACAATGTGTAACCTAGTATAAGTCACTAATCTGGTATACAATCTGGTCATGTGTACAATCATATGTTTATCATAACTTATATGAGTTCAGTCAGGTGAGTACAGTCAATTATCGTACATAATAACAGTTTATCAATATTAATTATGTCAGCGAACACCAATTGCCCTTATAATAGACGCATCCCATACTACGCCTACTACATGTGTCAATTAGGGTCCTAAATTATTGAAACTGATCAGTTGGAGACATTATCCATATTTTAGGTGGGTCCCGTACATACCCGGGACCACGACCCAGATGCCTGGCGCTGAACCAGGCCCTATCGCCAGGTAGTTAGTAATAGTAACAGTACTCACAGTATCACTGTGGATCAATACTCACAGTAACATTGAGGAATAATAAACAGATGGGATGTCAATCATCCCCAGAAACCCTGCAGTGGAACCGTAAGTCGGCTGCGCAAACTGTATCCTAGGTTCACCCAAAATACAGACGCTACCTCCTCCATCAATTTTTTCCAATCCCAGTGTAAATTGTCCATTTATATTATTATTTAATTCAGTTAAATCAGTCAATTTCATGTTACTAGAATACTAGGTTGATGCCGTGATAGTAAGAATAATAGTACAGTACATAACGTAATCGTGCACATAGTGAACAGTAATCAGGACAATAAACAAGTAACAATAACTGTGTCTACGATGAACAATAGAACTGTACATGATGGTTACGGTCTAACGATACTTTCTTAGTAACTTTCTGTAACATGAAATAACGCAGCAGCAGTCTTGCATCGTCTAGTCAATGTACAATCTTATATAAAACTGATTAACATCTCATCCACTCATACTGGATAATAACAGTAATGAATCCATCAACTCATAATCATGATATAGTCATCGTAACATCAAATACCAATGTAGGTCAAGGAAATTCGGTACAGTAAGCCACAAGTTTAATAAATCAATAACTAGCTTTCTCATCATATCAATCTACTCCGATCCACCATAATGGAAATCCAGCAATAACTGTTATCAAACTCTGAATATATATTAACACTGATATCAATAAAATCACACTCATAATATCTCAACCTCTGTAACCGAATAACTGAAGTAGTCAATCAAATCATGAAACACTGAATATATCCTCGAGATCAACAACGAATACCGTTTTACAATTTAAGAATGGAATATCCTCAAATCAGACTTATCTAACCATAATTAAGATCATAACTAAAGAGTATAAACATTTTCAATCAAATAATATCTCAATCATCTCTACATCTAATATCCAACATCGATACGATCATCAGTACTCAATCAATATCATCAGGGTAAATCCGAAAGTCCTTATTTCATAAGTCAAAACCAAGATCATAATTAAGGAGTGCCACATCCTCAATCAATATGAAATCTAGATCATCCCTATATCTAGTATTCAATACTAATAAGGTCATCAATACATCAGTCAAGCTCATCATGGAGGAATTCAGAACTAATTGTTCCTAACAGTCCAAAAGTCAGTACCATCGTATACGTCACAGTCAAGGGTATCATACACACATCTGAATATATCCAACCATCATACATCCCATCTAAATATTGATCATGAATCTAACAAAAAGAATACGAAGTTCAGATCAAGATCAACTCCCACTCTAACTAAGTCATACACAAAAACAAGTATCAGTAAAACAGTCTTTCAATGAAGCAACATCATATCTAATACGTCCTTATATCCTAATGAGTTCTGGTCAGAATAATCACCAAATAACTTGTCAGACAATTACTTCGTATAAAAATAGGCCACCTATCCTCAAATATGAACTAAGCCAGCTGATCAGTGGGTCGAAATGAGTAACACTCCAAGATATATCACCTCCAAAGTCAAAAGCGGTAACAACTACACATGAAATGATGCTGCAAGATACTTAGATCAACAGTAAGAATAAAGTGAGCACTCACTAACATCACATGAAAGGGTATGGGTAATCATACTGGTAAAATTAAATCAAAGATCACATGAATAATACAAGCAACATATATATGCTACTGGCAACGACAAATAAGGAAATGACCTAGGAACAAACACTCACATAAAATGACGCGATTTTAGAATCGAATCGCCATTTCGTCTTCACTGCACGAACCGCTACAGATCTCCGAATCATCTCATGAGTCAGTCTTCAAATCGCCTGGGTATCGGCTCCATAACGAGTACAACTCCAAATCTCCTATAACAAGTCTGGATCTCACCAATGAGTCTGCATCGCACATGGAATATTTATTTTCATGCGAGTCCATAATGTCCTTCGGGTCCTCCAAGGTCACTTCCCACAAATGCCCAGAGATTTGCACTGGTACCAATTACATCAAAATGATAAATTGGATCTAAATACAACACCAGATGTATCTATGGTATCCACTAGCTACAAATATATCCCTCAAAGCTTTTGAAGATTCTGCAAGATTCCAACTTTAAGATCTCTTCTGTGGCAAGAGGCCATATTGCTCTTCCCCTACACATACAAGAATGAAAATTTAATACACTGCATCACATTATACTTTAATAACCAAGAGACAAGCATCATTAAAAATTTCAAATTACCGGATCATCTCTGCATAATGAGAGAATATAGGAACCGAATCATACTCGCGACGAACCTTGGTTGCTGCAATGAAGCCCTGTAGATGTCCGTGTTGTAATTTCCCGGATCATAATAATACGTGAGAATCAGCCCCTTACAAGAACCTGTAATAGAGCGGCGACACCTTGAGATCATCCTCCACCATGAATGTAAACTCGTCGTCCGAGCTCGGCCAAAGGCATGGACTGCGGGTGTGGGGACTCGGCAGTATGGGATGTGGCGGAGAGAGGCTAATTTGGGGTTTGACTTTGGGTTCGGGCTGCACTCGGCCATGGAGAGGTCGGGGCTCTCGCAGAGGCTCACTGAAGGAGCATGGAAGGAAGGAGGAGTGCATTGCCATGGGGTTTGGGTTGTGGAGCATGGGAACTGGGCTGTGGAGCTCTGCGCGGGGGGCTCGGGGTGTGTAGGCGCGGCTCGCAGGAGAGCTGCACAAGGGCAATGACGGGGCTGCGGCAGGAGTTGGGTGACAAGGTGGTGGCGGAGCATGGAGGAAAAGAAGAACGATAAGAAGAGGAGGGGGAGATGGATGCGGGTGTGCTCGGAGTTGGGTGTTGGGGAGGCGACATGGCGAGCTTACGGGGGTTGCTCGGCTGATGATGGTGGAGGTGTCGTGTGTTGTGTAAGGGCAAGCAAAAGAGAGGATAGGGTGTAAGCGTGAATGAGTTGTGCAATTGATGAAGAGGATGGGAGATGATGGGATTTTGGAGAATCTAGGTTAGTTAGGATTAGGATATAGGTTAGTTAGGATTAATTTAAAAGTTAAGATTAGGATAGATTAGTTTAGGGAGAACTTGGGATTTGGATTTGGGTAATTTAGGATTGAGATTGGATTGTGGGTTAACGAGTTTGGGTCTTGGAAAAAAATGGAAAATAAAAGATGGAAATGGAAATGAAAAGATAATGAAAAGGGAGAGAGAGAGAGCTAGGTCATATCAATACATACAAACTAATAATAATAATAAGAATGTTAATAATAATACGACAATAATTTTGAAGGTTAACAAATAACAAGTAAACTCATCATAAAATTATTTAAATAATAATACTAATAATGATAATAATAAGATAAAATACATACATACACTTATAACCACCCATATACTAGTATACACACAAATCACGAACATAAATACATTATACGTATACACATGCATTTATACACACATATAAAATAAATTAATCACTAAATAAAAATTCAATAGCAAATCCAATAAATATTTAAGATGTTAGTAGCAATTACATACTAATAAAAAATAATAAATTTCATAATACAAAATACATATATACGTATTAAAATACTATCATTATTATTAAATCATGTATTACAAAATAAGGATATTACATTCTACCCACCTTATAAAAAATTTGTCCTCGAAATTTCGATAAAGTAGCACTGATAAAAATCAAGTTAAAGAAGAAGATAAAACTTTCACGCTGCTTCTCACTGCAATCATAAACCCACCACGCTTCCACTACGCGCTCTGATCTCCGCTACCAGCTTCAATATGGAGTAACCAGCTCTAAGAGAAAGAACCAGATAAAGAGATGAGATGAATATGAGAATCAAGAAGAAAATTCAAACCACTAGAAGAAGAGTTGGAGTCAAAAATATCAAAAGATTAGAGATGGATATCTAAAGGGTGACGATCAATTTTCAAGTGGACTCAATATTATCATGTGAATAATATATGTATATTGTAGTGTAAATATAACTTATTTCTGGTCACACGGTAAGAACTAGGCCCTCTTTGAGTAAACTTGGTTCTGATACCAAGAAAATCCTATCACGCCCCGCTTCCCAAAATACGCTGAAGCGGAGACGCGACGCGATTCAGTGACGCATATACGCAAGAAAATTCCTTATGTTTACACGTTAGCTAAGCCTTAAGGAACCCGAAACAAGGTATAAATCTAAACCATAATTAATCAACGATCACTGCAATATCACATATAAGTATCCACGCATGATATCATATAAAAAAGAACTGGAATAAAGACTGAATCTAATATACAGGAATCAAGGAAAGTATAAAAATATGAATAAAAAAGAGGCAATAATACCGGAATCAAATAGGGAGAAACTTCAGCTCCTCGCGAAGCGTACGAGCTCAACGAACACCTGAATAATATAATAAAGCGTCCAATATATAGACGTGCAAATCCAGGATCATCAAAAGCGACCTAATGAGTGTATAAGAAAAGGAAAGTTCTCGTGCATATAAACAGTGTGTACAAAATAACAATAAGTCTAAAGCTGAAAAATAAAAGATAGCTGAATAACAAAATATGAATAAGTCTGCAAATAAAGACAACTAATATAACTCTAAACAAACAACTGATGTCAAGATGTGTAACCTAACATAAGTCACTAGTCTGGTATACAATCCGGTCATGTGCAATCATATGTCTATCATAACTTATGAGTTCAGTCAGGTGAGTACAGTCAATTATAGTACATAATGACAGTTTATCAATATTAATTATGTCAGTAAACACCATTGTCACTTGTAATAGACGCATCCCATACTACGCCTACTACACGTGTTAATCAGGGTCATAAATTATTGAAACTGATCGTTGGAGACATTATATATGTTTTAGGTGGGTCTTGTCCATACCCGGGACCACAACCCATATGCCTGGCGCTGAACCAGGCCCTACCATCAGGTAGTCAGTAATAGTAACAGTACTCACAATATCACTATGGAACAATACTCATAGTAACACTGTGGAATAATAAACAAATGGGATGTCAATCATCCCCAGGAACTCTGCAGTGGAACTGTAAGTCAGCTGCGTAACATGTATCCTAGGTCCACTCAAAATACAGACGCTGTCTCCTCCATCAATTTTTCCTATCCCAGTGTAAGTTGTCCATTTACATTATTATTTAATTCAGTTTAATCAGTCATTCCATGTTACTAGAATACTGGGATGATGCGGTGACAGTAACAGTACAGTAACAATAACAGTAATCGTATACACGTGAATAGTAGTCAGGACAGTAACAGTAACAATAACCGTGTATACGATGAAAAATAGAGCTGTACATAATGGTTACGGTCTAACGATACTTTCCCAGTAACTTTCTATAACTGATCAGCACGATTAATCCATAGCTTGAAACTTACTGATTTGCTCTTGCTTCTCTGTACTCATGTTTGAGTGTTGGCCCAAGATCTAAGAGAAGCTTTCCTTTTGTCAAGCATAAATGAGGGCACTTCAATCCTAGCATTGGCGAGCCAATGTATCATTTGTCTGAAAAGCTTAAGCACGGAGGAAACGACATGTCACAAACATCCCCCTCTTCCTTTTGGATTGCCCCAAACTTCTATCAAGTTATAGAAGAAACCAGACCAGTTAAAAAAGAAGCATGAAGAACTCTAGACTAAGTAGAATTAGCACCCACATATCCAACTTTTCACTTGAATTATGTACCATGTTTAACACTGATATGATCCTGTAACTTAAACCCTCAAACTTCAACTTAATAATATGTTTCAATAAACTTCAATTACATCTCCCCCCACACACTTTTTCATGATGGAGCATGAATTAACTCTTGGTTCTTCTAGACTAGCAATAGTATGTAAATCAAAATCAAATGTATCATGCATTTTGTATTGTTACTACAGTGAACATGGCAAAATTTATACAAAGAACAAAGCTCAAAAGGCAAAATCGCCCATTTTGCAGTATGAGCATCCTTCACCATTACGAATGATACTGAATCTAGATAAGCACATAATCCAAGCAAAATAGAAGAAAGCATAACCACTTCAAATCACATATTCCATCATTAACTAATTAAGAAATGGCCTATAAATTGCAATAGAAACCTTTTAACAATATCTAAGAAGAACCATTCAGCAAATCTAGATATGGTTCCCAAACTCTACAGGTAGATGAATAACAATTAAAGAACCAATTTAAGCATTTCACAGGACCACAAACACTAATCAAAGAAGAACCCATTTCACCATTTAAAAAACCCTCCAATATAAACTCAAAAAGCAAGTAACTTGAAGCAAAACACCAAAACATTCACTGATTACAGTACCCAAAAAGAAAAAAAAAAAAAATACAGAGAAACAGAGAGAATAGAAGGCATTTACATCATAAGATCAACCCCACCGTATTTCTCCCGTATACACCCCCCCCAAACCCGTATATTTCTATGTACAGCAGCTATCTCTCATCCTTCTTCCATTTTGTTTCCATTGCCTGGCTCCATCCTGTCTGCCTTCTAAGCTAAAAACCCTGTACAGCGCCTACATTGCCGAGAATGCCCTCGGGCTCATGGCGGATGGAGGTGGCGGGGTAGGGGCATTTGGGCCATTTGAGGAGGAGGAAGGGCAGAGAGGGAGCAGTTGCTGCTCTGTCCATTGGAGCAAGATTCAATCTCTCCCCTCTCCCTCTCTAAAATAGTTAGAGTTTTAGAGAGAGAGAGAGAGAGAGAGAGCAGCCGTTTGTTTGTAGGGTTGTTTTGCACGCTTGGAAGGTGAAAAGCCCCTTTCAGCTCTTTGTTTTGGTATTTTCTCTCTGCTAACAGACTCTCTCTCTCTCTCTCTCTCTCTCTCTCTCACATGACTGATATGAATTTTGTGGACATAAAGAATAAGCTTCAACTCAACTATTGGTTCGCTTGGATCACTACAAAAAAAAACTTATAATCTGAACTATATACAATGCTTGTGTGTGGTTTATTTTTTGATAAAGGGAGTTTATCCATAGACTTTATTCCATTTGTTTATAAAATTAAGTTTGCTGGGAATACGTTTCCATTGTTTATCAACACTTGAGGATGGTTGCTTGATGGTGATCTCTCTTGTTTTGATGTTGATGATGCAGCTTTTGGTTGTTTTCTTCTTGTTTCTTTCTTTGTTTCAGATGTGAAAGTGATCGTATGTGTAAATCTTAATTATTTTAAGGGTTGGAGTCGGGTTAGGAGAAGTCCTTATCAAGTTCAATCTCCTGCTATTATTTAGAACAGAGAAATACAGAGAGAGAAAGGGAGTTATTTGCTTTAATTGAAAAAACATAGAAATATCCAATATGCAATTAATTGCCCTATTATGAAAGTTTTCAAGCCAAGCTATGATGCAACAATGTCACATTTTTGTTTCCTACTTAGTTTGGGAAGTGAATTGCCAAGAGAAAGAGAACCACCTCCCAGTCCTAAAAACATCCCCCTGATACCAAATTACCACCTTTTTTATGGACGCATGCAACAATTTTGTCAGAATATAATCCCTAAGTGGTTTTTATGTATTATGAAAACAAACAATTTATTTTTTTATTTTTTCAAATAACTAAATAGATATTTTTATCCCAAGCTTTATCCCCGAGGGGAATGGTCCCCCTCAAGAGTTTGAGCCTTATGTTGGTTCTCTGTCATTAGTACAACATGAAAAAACTACAAATTGTCTTGATGGTGACCAACCTGAAGAAGGACTTGGGCACCATCCCAAAAGACTAACCTTTTAGGAAGAGTTACTCAAATTTTTTATACCCAATATCATCCCTATGTCTAGACGATGTGGGACTATTTGTTCGACCAAAGTCCCAACAATCCCTCCATTGGACAAAGTCTCCTTGCAAGCTCAATTTTCTTCACAATGGAAGATTAAATGCTCGATCGATATCCAACTCTTCACTGCGCAGGGCAGACACGTCTTATGTGAAGCACCAACTTCAGCCGTCACTCCTTTACACCGCTTGATTGGAGACATGTCCATTGCAAAGGAGCACCACTGTCAAATATCTCGCAAGCCAAATTGCTTACAGGGACCCACTACTGCGCCTTCTTGCGCCAAATTGGGGATTAACAATATCGAACATCACCCGCACACACGACGAAGTTCAGAGCATGGCTCTGATACAAATTGAAGAACTTGGGGCACCGTCCCAAAAGACTAGTTTTCTAGGTGGAGTTGTGTTAGGTTTGAGGAACCCAATCAACAAAAGATTGCAGCAACACCAGAGAACAGTCGTCAAGTGCACGAACAAACAAACAAAGAAAAAAGCGAGAACACAAAGATTTAATGAGGTTCGACAATTGTCTACGTCTTGTTGGCAGAAGGGAGAGATATTTTATTAATCAATCAATTACAGGGATACAATAGTTGGGAACAATACCCCTCTATATATAGCCAGAGAATCTCTGAATAAAAAAAACCAATAGAATTGAATTTAGATCAGAAATAAACCCAGATTCACATTAGGAAACTGCAAATCACGCCCAAAACGCATGTCACGGTCGACCGAGCGGTCGACTAGCTCTTGGCTACTGTCGACCACTCAGTCGACCTCTAAGCCCTCGTGCAGAGAGCCAACTCTCTGTTAAGCTCTGGCACTACAGTTTGTCGACCACTTTCTGCTGCCGCTGTTTATTCTGGGCTGTCGACCGCAAATTCCTTGTGCACGTATGTGTATGGCTGGTCGATCGCCCAGTCGATTGACCCTCTATTTTCAACTGAGAATTGAGCTTTTACGGCATCATTGAACTCTGATCTTCACTCTGTCTTCTCTGATGAGTTAAAAAACTCTACTAACAGGATTTTACACTTTTTCTCTAAAATTCTCCACCTTGGTGAAGATTTCTCAAATTTGAGCCGAACACAACATCACACCATGTCGATTCCATCGGGTTGTACCAATGTGGTGCTTATGTATCCCTTGCCCAGGAGATCAAGCCATCTGTAGTTCATCCAAATAAGCTCCGCCTAGCTCAATCAACTAGAAAGATATAGAGTAAATCTTTGCAATATACAAACTTCACTCCAAGAACAACCTTGATAAGCGTATCAGCGGGATTCTCCATCACATGGATCTTTTGTAATTCGATGTAACCCTCATCAAGTATCTCCCAAACAAAGTGAAACTAATGTCGATGTGCTTCTGTCTTGCATGATACACCTAGTTCTTTGTCAAATAGATAGCATTCTTGCTATCACAGTTTATCTTCAAGAGATCTTGATCAATTCCCAAGTTGTCAAGCAACCTTGAAGCCAAATTTCCTCTTTATAGCTTCCGTCATGGGCATATACTCGATCTCTATAGTGAACAATGTGACAATAGACTGTAGAATAAAGCAGCAGCTCACCCGTACTTGGGACAATATAAACATATATTATGTTGTAGGCTGGCACTTGTCGAGATCTCTTTCTTAGTTGGAATCAACATATCTGATACACTTCTGCTTACCTGTAAAACCTTCTCGAGTATCAAACCAATGTCTATGGTACCTTGATGTACCATAGAATCCACTTCACTGCCTCCCAATAATCCCTACCGGGATCATGCATATATATGCTAACCACGGAGACAGCTTGTGACAGATCAAGTCTTGTACACACCATTGCATACATTAAACTACCAACTGTGCTAGAACAGGGTACATGAGTCATGTACTTATACTCTTCAACAAAAGTAAGATATATATAGTTTTTAACTTGAACGAGGAGCTAATGGTCTACTTATGGACTTCATATCATCGTTGATGTTGAATTTCTTAAATATCTTCTTCAAATACCACTTTGGCGTCAAGATAACCTTGTTGTCTTTCTGGTCTCGCTCAATCTCCATGCCTAGCACTTTCTTCGCTCCACCCAGATCTTTTATCTCGAATTTAGAAGATAAGTCCTTTTTTAGTCTGTCAATTGCAGATCTACTCTTGAAAGTGATAAGCATATCATCCACATACGACAGTAGATAGATGTATTCTCTACTTGGTAGCTTATTGTAATACATATATGGGTCGTAATGACTTCGTGTGTACCTCTTGCCTCGAATGAAGCTATCAAAATGCTAGTACCACTTTTTTGGTGATTGCTTTAATACATAAAGTGATTCTTCAACTTGCATACCATATATTCATTTCCTGCAATCTTAAACCCCTTTGGCTGAGACATGTAGATCTCCTCTTCAAGATCGCCATGGAGAGAAGCGGTCTTCATGTCGAGCTGATCAAGCTCCAACTCGTACTTTACCACCAATGCCAAAAAAACTGAATAAATGAGTGCTTCACAACGGATGAGAATACCTCATTGTAGTCAATGTCTTCTCATTACGCATAGCCTTTAACTACCAATCTGACTTTGTAGCGTACAGTATCACAATCAAAAGATTTTTATTTCTTCGCAAATACTCACTTACAATCGATCCCTTCTTTCCCTTAGGCAAAGTATCGTTCTTGTGTAGAGAACTCATCTCTTTCATCATGGAATCCTTCAATATCTTGGACTCTCAATTGATTTCAGCTTCTCTATATGCAGATGGGATCGCCTCCTCAACAATTGGGAGAGTATAAACCACGAGCTCAAATACTATATATGTAGACCACAAGTCTAATAAGCATTGCATTTAATCCTAATGAGCATGAAAATCATAATATGCTTAAAAATCATCAATCTATGAGCATAAAAGCATATGAATATAAACAAAGTAAGGAATATAAAGATAGTTACCAAACTGAGTGAACTAGTCTCTATATCTCCAAACCATGGTGTCCTCCCACCAAAACTCCCTTGATAGTGATGCATCTAATGTTGTATCCATTTGGCTCAAACGCATCCACCACCAAGTCACCAAAACTCTCACGTCTTATGAGAGACCATACCTACATGAAAGATATAGGAATAAGTTTTGCTACCCAAATTTTTTTGGGTCCATGGGGGTTAGTATCTCTCCTAACCCAAATATTTTTATTTGCAAAATTTGAAAATTTAACCTATCATAACAAATTTAGCAAGGTGGCTTTTACGACCACAATGTGTACAAATTTACACACTAGCATATATTAAATCATGTGTGTGAGCATGTGTATGCCGTGAATGGTGTGCATGCATATGTGGAGTATATTTCTTTCGAAATATAGACTCCAATCTCTTGTGGTTCATGGCATATTGGCTTCAAGTGGAACCCAAACAATCAACACTCTTCTTTAAAACATAAATATTATTTTCAATAATAGAAGAAAATGTAGTGAAAGCATGAGAAACACAATTCTTATCACTAGGGGTAAGACAATAGAAGCATGAAAAGAATGGGAAGTAAAATTATTTTTTCAAAGAAACGTTTTCTTTTGAAATAAAATTCAATTCTTTTGAGATCAAAGCAATTTTGTTTTCTAAAAAATCATTTTCTTTTAAAACAAAATAAAGTTTTGAAGATGAAAGATCATCAATTTTCAAAATAGCATCAAAATCATTTTTATTTTTCAAAATCTCATTTTCTTTTAAAACAAGATTGAGTTGGGTTTTCAAGAAATCCCTTTCACTTGAAATCTCAACCTTCTCTTTCAAAATCAAATCAAGTTTTGAAAACAATATTTTATTTTCTTCTATTAAATCAAAACTTTTGCTTTTCAAAAATTTGTACATTGAAAGCAATTTTTCACAAAACATGAAAAGCTCTTCATTTAAAACATGTGCATTCATAACATTATTATCATTGAAAGAGCTAGCACAATCATTTATATGAGTGTCTGAAATTATCTCAAAAGAGTCATTCTCTTGGACCATAAAGCAAGCTTGATCGGACTCATTTCTAATAGGTTCTCTCTCAACATCATATGAAGCTTGTTCCTTCTGAAAGATCAAAGTGTTCCATACTGCAAAAGCGAAATCATAATGAGAAATCAAAGAAAGATGTTCTTTGTCAAGTGTGTGATTTAGTACATCCATGGCTTATGCATTGGCCACTAGATACTTGCCATTATCAATATAAGATTTTTTAGTAGTGGTAAAATAAACGTGCAATCCGAGGGCTTTTACGTAGGCACTCATTTTAAATTTTCACATGTGTGTTGGAAACATCAAACATGGGTGAAGAAAGATAATCCATAAGTGCAAACTAACATGTGTGCAAAGCAAATATATAGATTAGCAAAAATGAGAACCACTCCTAGATGGTTAAACTGAATATCAGGAGTGCTAACTTTGATACCAATTGAAAGTACACCTAGTAAGGGAGTTATAGGTGTAGTGTTAATTTAGGACAAATAATGCAGAATTAAAACTAAATGTTAAACACACACTATGTGTAATCAAGAGTGAGTTTGAATTTTCCGTGAAGGTCTCTAAACTTCTTCTCATGATTTCTCTAAATGAGAGTTAAGGTGCTTCAATAGCTCTCTTGATTGAACACAAGTATAAGCACACAAACAATATCAAGTATGTATATACATATGAGTAAGAATAACAATGCAAATATAAAGAGAGTGTTAAGAGAGAAAGATTTAAACGCAAACACAAGGATATATTTCAAGGTTCGAGCCATCACTCTACGTCCCCGCCTTCACATAGAAGGATTTCAACTATCCACTATAGGATCTTTTATAAAATGACCTCCGCCGAAGAATTATAAATGCAAACCGGGAGTACACAACTCAAACTCTTTCACATCTCTGCACAAGAGGGTAGACACGAAACCAAGCATAAAATAAAGAGAAAAATTACAACTTGGTGATCACAAAAATCACAAATAATAACTTGGTGATCTCATAAGATTATAAACAAAATACCTCTCACAAATAAGATCCTAGAGGATAGATTTGCAATGAGGAGCTCAAGTAGGTGAGTGAATAAAGTTTTTTAAAAAAACAAAGAGAAAACACTTGGGGAAACTTTAGAAGTGATATAAAAATTTAGAGAAAGAAACTAAACTCCCATAACTTATTTTCTTTTGATATTCCAAAACTTCGAGACTAAATAAAGATATAGAGTTTTTAGCTCAAAAACTTCTTTTGAAAACTTGTCGAAAACATATTAGAAGATGGGAAAAATTGCTCTTGAAATCTTGTAGAAAACTGGTCCTAAGAACCTATATTTATAGGGATTAAGAATTATACCCTTTGGAGGCCGAACCCAAGCCAGAATGGCCAGTAGGTCGACCGACAGGTCAACTGGCCAACGGTCAATTTTTTTAACCGTTAGGGTGTTGGTCACCGTCCGGTCAAACGCCCCCAGGCCAAATAGAGAAATCCTCTCTGTCGGTCGACCGAACGGTCGACTGTTACCCAACAGAGAGTTGGATGAGCCAGTCAGTCGACCGCTTGGTCGATCAAGCCTATATGGTCGACCGGATGGTCGGCCGAGCAAAGGCTATGGTATATGCACGTTTCTTGTGCACGTGGTTGACCGAACGGTCGACCGAGCCAGTAACGCCCCGATCCCGTAGGTTACGGAGACGTTATGGCGACGTATATACGCGAGGTGAAAACACGCTCACGCGTACGTTAAGCCTCAGTACAAGACATAATCTCCATATACACAAGGGTTCCAGTAGGAAATAAGTACAAGAATACCTGTAGAAAGAGGTTAGTGATCATAATAGATATGAAAAAGGGACAAATAAGATAACAGAAATAAATCACCAAGATACCTATGAAGAGTCCCGATGAGGAATCTCCTAGGTGACTCCAAGGCACTCTCCGATACTACGGTAACTCAGATCTCCAACCTGGGCATACAAACCCAGGGTCGTCAGAAAGCGACCTAGTGAGTGGTAAAATGAAGGAGACAGTAATATATACTATAGTAATACAAGCACGATACATATATATATAATATATGATGTTGTACTAGTGATACCATATACTAAGTATCTAATAAGCAGTAGAAAAATATAGTCATGTCATATTTTAATATCAGCACTACCTAGCATGTTATCATCGGGTCATGTCTACAGTACTAACTACAGTTGTATAGTGATGATGTGATGGACATAACAGAGCCAGGCTTCGTCGACCACCAGCTGCCCACAAACATGATAAATAGGGTTTGAAATATGGACTTAAAAACACCTATAAATTCCAATAAAACTCTATAAATTCTACAAAATAAGTTCATGTAAATATTTAAAGTACATATATGTGTGATTAAAATCAACACATATTACAAGCAATTTGAACTATTTTCGATGCATAGAAATTTAAGTTTAAAACAAAATCGGTATTTTTAAAAAAAACAACTTCTAAAATGGAAAACCGATTTCTCTAAAACTTGTATAGATACAAAAACAAGATATTGAAACACATTTTAAGCAAAGTGTGTTTGGATAGAATCCAATACACATAATAAATGAAATATACTTATTTTTGACAATAAATACCAAAATATTTGATAAAAATAAAAGTTAAACACATGACTAGATACATCAAAATAAGTTTCTTAATAATATGAAATAACAATGTATATGGATGGAATCTAATACATTTATAAACCATGTAAACTTATTTAGATAAAATCTATTTATGAAACCGAAAGATGTACACTTGAAGATCTGAAACTTAAAACTTGAAACTTGATTCTATGTATTTTATGTAAACTTAGTAAACATAAACCTTTTAAAAACAAAAGATTAACCGAAAATCAAACTATAAATCTTATGTGTGTGTGTATACTTGAGCAATTCAATGCTATACTATTTTTTACATAAGATCTAAATAAAATATCTAAACAACAAATCTAGAGTGACTTTGGTCTAGGCACGATCCAAAGAGTTAGACTCCTCTTGAGTACTTGATGTGATCTTGAAGCGGGATGTAATGGTGCCAGTGTTTAATTACCTCAATATCCATAATCATCAACCTTAATATTTTATTTATTTAGATATTCTACAAAATTTTGACAGCATCTGCCAAGAAATATGGAGTCTATCTCAACATACAATGTAAATTAATTTCGGCTAATATTAGCCTACTTATCAATTTCAAATTTATTCATATACTTCATCTCAAAGTCAATCAAATAAACATATACACAAGAGTACTTTCTTTATATAATATTCTAATACAAAACCATTTATGAGTTCTACTCAATATACAAATTGTAATCATCTATGTTTATCTCCATTTATCAAAGTGTATCATTATGCACTGCCACTAACACTAACTCACAATTACAAAAAAAATTAGAGTTTACAGAAGGAATCACATTCTACGATGATCACGTGCATTATCTCAGGAGAACATTCTTTGAGCTCTAAGCCGGACCTTTGCCTTGCCGTGACCTGAAAACATCAATCTGTGGTGGGGTGAGCTCAACAACTCAGTGAGTAAAATCGGTCAAATTAGAGTTTGTAGTATAATACCATTGTAATTCAAGTATGATACAGTTGAACGAATTTCAAGAACCAATTTCAATATATTCCTATTTATGGTTGATACTGTAGCTTAATGGGTCATAGATTCTTTCTATATGCATTCTTCTGGGTACACAGGACTAATTGCATTATCATACAATATTATGTATTATATAATACTTGACCTAATCGTCTATCTCTTATGATCACCTCTCCTATATTCAGTTTGTATCATATTCGTATTTCATATATAACTCACGGTCACAACACAACTCTTGAAGTATATAACTTACTCACTAGATTAGTTACAATTCGTTATTGTTTCCCCCCAATATACATATGACATCACATACTACTCATGATTTTATCCAAATATAGCTGTATGCTTATACATAAAGAATACGAGACAATCACATTCATATACCGGATGTCATAAAAATTTATTTTCCAAATGTATAACAGCTAGATACATATACTAGGTGTCATATATAATAACATCCATAATTTGGATATCATAATCAATCATACCATATACCGGGTATCATAATTAGCCACATCCATATACCGGATGTCATAAATAGCCACACCTATATATCGGATGATATAAATAACTGCATCTATAAATCGGATGACATAAATAACCACATCCATGTACTGGATGTCGCAACATACATTCAAGCATAATTTTCAATAAAAATAATATCAATACTCCCATTTGATCTCCTCCGGTTCAACCCGGTCTCTTCCTCCGATATAATAAATAACAACAATACTCTTTTTCGATCACCTCTGGTTCAACCCGGCCCCTTCCTCCGATACAAGAAATAACAGCAATACTCCCTTTCGATCACTTTTGGTTCAACCCCCGTCCCTTCCTCCAATATAATAATGATATCATATACATACTTATGCATGATTCTTATCACAAAAGCATTCACATTCATACCGATATGTCACGTAGTTAAGTTCATATGATTTCATTTCTTAACTCATTAGTTTCAAGGAATTCGGATCATATCAGAAAGGTACCAACACAAACTAATGCATACAACTTAGTGGTCTCAATATTTTACCAGTCAAGTTCTGATTTGTAGCACCAGTATTTGATTTTCTTAATCATTATACTTATTCACATTTTATTATTTAGTTACCATCCAGGATCCATTATCAATTGCCTCTTTTATCATCAAGCAAACTGTCTATTGGTTATAACTTGTGCAAATCAGAAATTTCTTATCCCTTCTGATACAAGTTAATAGTTACCCAAAATTCTGATATCAAATGATTATTAACACTTTTTATATTATAATTATCTTTTTTTTCAATTCAGGCCTGATTATAGTACTTTTATTTGGTACAGTTCAAAGTTAACCCCAGATTCCACCAATACTAGTCTTAACACTACTGACTTCTATGAAGTATGTTTCTTATTACTTATTTCTATTTATTTACTAGTTTCAAACCACGCAGAGACCTCCGTTGTCACGATAATTCAGTTATCCCTAATATTGTCACTGGTTTTATAATTGTCAGTTTCATATATATCGAATTCCACCATTATTGGTTTTATTTATAGTTAATAATTCACAATTTTCTTTATTTCTATCAATCACTAACTAAATAATCCTCTGCATTCGCATATGAAATCAAACCACACACCCATATACATACATACATATACATATATTACTTACCATACTGGATTACTAATCACATTGACACGACGTCGATCTTTCGTCCATATCACAGTTTTCTAATTATTTAGGTAATTATCTAACTCTTACCGATTAAATATAATCGATATCATTATAAAGATGTGACTTTCAAGCCTAATAGTGGATTCTGATATTCTGACAAATCAATCATAACGATACCCGAAAGTCTCTAATGCATAGAGTAGGCATCGCACAATACTAGTTCAATACTATCGGTCTGTGTTTTGTTGATATCGAATTATCCATCTCTAATCGGTATATTTAATATTAAGTTATTTGTCCATCCAATTATTTTCAATTGCTACTGATTAACAACTTAATCGATATATATAAATATGCAAGCTATCCGATGACCTTTGATATACCTCAAGTGTGCAAGTTGATATACAAAATCACTTATAAGAATATATATATATATATATATATATATATATATATATCATGAAACACAACAATTACGAAAACAGTATCCACATGATCAATATATTAATTAATATACTATTTTTATCATATTGCATCAATTTCATATATCACATTTAACAGAGTTTTCTATATCACAGTTATATCAAGTTGCTCGAAGATAAATTCTAACTTCATTTGCTTAGTCTAATTCTAACATCAACTTCAGTTTCCGTTTATACCAGTATCAACAGAACCGATTTTATAATATCCAATCATGGTCTCAAGTGATCTTTTATCTAAATTGATTTCTAATTATCTCTTGTTAATTAATAAACATTTATGATCTGTAATCGATTCCCGTTGTCACTTTTTAATCTACTCACTGGGTATATCGGTGTTAACCAACCACCATCCGATTATTATTATTCATAACTATTAATTTTCATCACAGATTGGATATCACTTGTATATAATATCAATCTTCACTTAACTAACATCATTATTATATTAATAGTCAATACACATGCAATCACAGTGTTTAATAAAAGCGGAGGTAGTCTTTACCCACTTAATGATTTTCAAGTTGAGTGACATCAATATTCATCACAACAGGTAGATGATATTAACAAAAAATTTATACTTAACCATTTCTATCAGAACCCAGTACTTAATTATTCGGTTCTTAATTCTAGCAATTACTCGCACCATATACATAATGCGTAGAAATTCACAAACACATAACTTATGTGGTGTTGTCTATGTTCATCCATATTAATACACTTACAAGCGCTTAATGGTCATGTCTATACGAATTATAAATATCAAGTCACAATTTGGTATCATAACCGTATTATGTTCACACACATATATATATAACACGCCCACAATTCATTATTCGGGATATCCTATTAAATTTCAGTTTCACAATACTCATTCACTTTTACAATAATTATCACAATCATCGTAATAATAATATTTTAGCTCCATTGGATCAATATTATCAATAATTTTCAATAATAGTTATTTCTAAATTGGGAAAAATAAGACTTGAGTTAGGACTTCCACTCACCGGTATCCGATAATTTTTGAACACCCAGTGCCACATACTGATAACAAGATATATAGCTCTCGTTTTCACGATCACAACGGCTCAAGAATTGTCCGAATCTGACTTCGGATGGTAAAGATATCGTTCGGAAACCAAAACCAATATAAAAGGTTAGATATGTAAAACTGAAAATTTTTAGGGGGCTGTTTCTAATTTTTCAGGGCCCCAAAATAATTTATTTAATCTCACAGGAGCTAAAATGAAATTTAACTTATTTAAAGATGGTTGGGTGCATAATGGGTCGGATTTGGGTTGAACCCAAAACCTAAACCCGTTATGGGGTTTTACTCATACACGCAGCAGCAGCAGTCGTTGCTGCTGCTCCTCGCAGCTATCGCGGCCACCGCCACCTAGCAGCGTGGTGGCGTGGCTGCCTCCCCAGCGCCGGCGTCATGCCGGCGTCGCAGTGCTGGCGTCGCGCCGGCGCAGCTACGACGCCGCGGCCGGTCAAACCCGAGAGGGGGGAGAGAGAAAGAGAAAGAGAGAGATAGGTGGGGGAGCCTGGTGCTCCCCTGCACGGCCATGCACGCCGGCTGGCCTCTGGTGCCGCCAGCGCCTGGCCGCCGGTCGTGCCAGCGGCCGACACCAGAGAGAGAGGATGAGAGAGAGAGAAGAGAGATAAGAAAAATTCTCATCTCTCCTCCCTTATAAAAATATCCTACCCACTCTCACCTACTCCCCATACCTCCCCCATATCTCAATCAATCAATTTTTATTTTATTTTCTATTTTATTTTATTATTTCTTCATCTCTCAAATCAATAAAATATAAATATGATTAGAATTAAATATCAATACCCGGTATTTATACAAGTATTTCATGCAGTATATACATCCATGTATTTTCATATATTTTCTATATTCCGCTATACATAATAATTAAATAAATAATATAGAAAGAATATCCGGTAATATACCAATTATCAATCTCCTTATCAGTAAATCCAAAATTTTTAGAATTATACACAATAAACCAGATTTAAAATATTGTATCACACACTTATATTGGTGTACAATATACATAGATATCAATGTTTTCTCCTATCCATTAATCTCGTATAATTTTATAAAATTTTTAAATCCATCCCGGATTTCCATTAACACATAAAATATGAGAAATTATTGATAATCATAAGATTTTTTTGAAAAATATTATTAACCTATCGATAATATGTTAACCCAGAGTTTAATAATCAGGATGTTACACGAGAGCTCTTGAATCAACACGTGATAGCTTCGAATCTTAATTTCGAGTTTTTGTTGAAGCTAAACACCAACTATGAGCTTGATTTATATCTGAAACTTAGTAAACATACATAACTTCATAAGTTAGTCATCATCAAAACTAGGGTTAAAGGCATTCGGGCCAACAATGAGGTCTTTTATATCTTTGACAAAATTTAAATACAACTAAAACTTAAATTTTTAATCAAATAGAATTATAACTCTAAATTTTAGAAACTAAAAAATTCCCAATCACAGTGGAATTATAACTACCAAAAAGAAATCAAAAGAAAGAAGCTCGAAATAAAGAAAATAGAAATAGAATTCTACAGCTACTGGGAATATGAAACAAGGCGTCGTCTCTATCGGTGGTACACATGTCATACACGCGGCTTGATGTCTGCATCGGTCCTTTTTCCATATTGTACATCAACAAGCACACAAAAGTCGGTCCTTCTATTTCGAAGCTCACTGAGAGTTACCCCATCAACTCGCGTTGCATGAAGCCCAGCACAGCCTGCAGCTTCACTCTTCCTGTTACTCCTCATGACTATCTAATGCGCAGTGGAAGTTCAACCGATGTGGTGCGCCACTTTCAAACTTCATAGATCACTGACTGTGTATCCTGGAGTAGAATACCTCGTGAACTAATCTTGGTCAGTTATATTTCTGACCTGCTACTCACAATTCACAAATGATCTGATCCAAATATATTCTAGTTATGGCAGGGGTGGACTGGAGAAGGCAAGGAAAGAGTAGTCAGAAAGCATTACGAAGGGAGTTTCTTTCACAAGGAAGTGAAGAAAGAGAATGTGCTTTTACCTGCCCCTGTAGCTTTGTATATACCGCAGGACTCCTAAAGATCAAGTTTACTGTATAAGAATTTAATAGAAATAATGATCGAGAACGATTTCTGAAGAGAGACTGCTTTGATCTATTTCAAGTCTGGGAGACTAAATTTGATGATGGTTCAAGTGTGTGTCGTTAGGGTATATATGGTGATAGAATCACATATATACTTTGTAAAATCTAGGTTTTTGATAAATTTAAGCGCTGTTTAAATGTATGCTTTTTTTACCTGTGAGAACAATCCTTTCTTGTGATTTAGCATATGGGCTGGCTCCCTGGCCATTACAGGGGCGTAAGTTAGCTTGGGCCTTGGAACAACGCTATGTTATTATATTGGGGCTTGAACTTTCAAGATTTTATTGATCATTTCTATGTCCTAAAGAAGACCTTAAAACTCTCATCTCTATTCGAGCTTTTGATAGCAAAAAATATCAAGCTCTTATTTTTGTTTTTATTTAGGGCATGTTTGGTTGCAAAGAAGTGGGCGGAAGTAAGGAAATGGGAAAAATATAATTGCTCACTTCCCTATCTATCCAAACACCGGAAAAAGAAAATAAGAAAACCCCTTTTCCTTTTTCCTTTTCTCTTTTACACAACCATTTCCTTACTTCTTGAGTGCTACAGTTAATTTTTTGGTCATGTAAATCTCATTTGTAATATGTTGTAGCACAAAACAGTTAATTTTTTGATCATGTAAATCTCACTTGCATTCTAATTACAGTTCATTTTTTTCTTAATTAATTTTTATTTAAATATTATTTTGCGGTTAACTTTGTGGTCAACTTTTTCACTTTCACTTTTACAGTACCATCGAAACATCAGAAAAGACATAATATTTTCTAAACCACACTTCCCAACAACATCTAAATACCGGAAAACTTACTAACCAATTCTCAAGTTCCAAAGGGAACTATTACTACTTCCTCACTTTCTTACTTTCTCACTTCCACCTTAACCAAATAGGCCCTCAGAGGAGGAATAGAAATCCAAAAGGAGACGAGTTAAGGACAGTGTTTAGACGTGTATGTCTTCAATCCAAAGCTAGTGAATACTCCAAAATCTTTTCCCATGGGATCACAAGGGAGGCTGTTTTGTGGGATCAAACTGCACTTGAAATGATGTGAGACTCTTGATGAACCTAGGGCCTATAAGAGGAGACAGGTGACAAAAATGACCGAGTTGCTTGGATTCTGGCCATTGGAATGGAGTGCACGTGCCCTTGGGAAACTGTTCACCTCCAGCAGACAAACATTAGAGATGTCCCCTGCATGTGCGAGCTCGGTTGGCCCGGGCTTGTTAGAGCACCACTCTACCCCGAATTCTCAATTTTAAATCTCACCACCCACAGACATTAATTAGTTACTTCCGGCCACCGTGGCCACTTCAAATCACCGTGTGTGGTTAGCTCGCCAACAAAAAACATGAGAGATGTAACACACCCCCAAACCCCCCCCCCCCCCCCCCCCCCCCCCCCCACACACACACACACAACACTAGTGTGTGAAACATTAAGGTCCCATTTGACTGTTGAAAAATAAAAGAAGAAAAAATATATGAGCCCCAACAATTCAGTTTTCAGGCGTTTTCTGAGCTTTTAGCTTGAAATTCTGACAGCTCACTGTCGCTGTAAAAAACTGAGTTTATAACAACCCGATTTTTAAATCTAGATTTAATATTTTAATACTTGATTAATGAGATTAGGCAGATTATCGGAGACGATCATTATGTAAAAGAGATATTTGAAATTTTTGTAGGGACAATTTGAAGTGAAATAAGATTTTATAATTTCAAATATAGTGAAATCACCTAGAGGGGGGTGAATAGATGATGATTATACTAAGTGGCAAATAATGCGGTTAAAAATTAATTAACAATAAGCGACAACAATAATGAAACTTGCAAGAGAGTAGACAATATAAGTGCAAGTAAAGGAGAGAGTAGAGTTTAGAGAGATGTGGACAATCACAAACACAAGTATATGTTTCGAGGTTCGAGCTACTGCTCTACGTCCCCGCCTTCAACACGATGAAGGATTTCTACTATGTTCAATCCTACTGGATCTTCAAACGAGTACAAGTTCTCACTATAACTTTTCGGATACACTTGTTCTCTCTCACGGTGCCGCAACACCAACTTAGAGCTCACTAGCTCGCTTGAGGCCGCAACCTCTAGAACTTCTCAATTTGAAGCAAATGGTGATCAACACTTGACCACAAAGTAAGGCTCACAAGCACCACCCTACAACCAAGATGAGGAGATGAAACTCTAGGGATTGTGTAGTGTAAAAATCAAGTAGAGCAGTAGAGGGGAATGCTTCAAGCTAAAAACACCAAAGGATTGGAAAATATGGCTCAAGGGAAAATCTTTTTCCTAAAAGGCTAAACTTTTGAAAAACTTTGATTTTACTCTTATAAATCTTGTATATAAGTTGTATCTCACTCCCACTATTTATAGGGGACGAAAACTAGGTTAGAAAAGTTAATAGATCCATTGGGAGAAGCCTCAACAAAAAAACAAAACAGAATATAGCCGTTGGCAGCCAGTACAGCAGAGTTGTCTACTGCCGGTCGACCGGGCCGGTCGACCGCCAACAGTCTGATTTCCGACCGTTGGGAAAGCGGTCGACTGGATGGTCGACCGAGGTTCCCAAACAGAGAGTGTAAACTCTCTGTCAAACAGAGAGCACTGCTCTTGCTTCCGGTCGACCGGCCGGTCGACCGATGTGCACGGCTGCACATTTATGCATGTCGGTCGACCGCCCGGTCGACCGACAGAGCAGTTTTGCTCTGCAAGCGGTCGACTGTGCGGTCGACCGGAAAAGGTCAAAAGACAGGTTTTGAAAATCTTTTTGAAGTTTTTATTTTTTCAAGAATTTTTCTTATGATAGGAAGATAGAAAATAGGGCTTTGTATAACCAGAGTGTGATCATAAATCAACACAAATAAAATTTGAACTATATTTTGATAAAAATTCTTTTTCTAAAATAAAAACCGTTTTGCCAAAGACTTGTTTTTCCAAAAACTGATTTTTCCGAAACTTCATTTTTTTGAAGCTTGGTAAGATATTTTGTAATGAAAATTTGCTTGAAAACATGAAAGCAATATCAAATGTGTATGTGTGACAATCCCAAGGTTATCAACCTCTATCATCTCGGTTTTGACAAATAGACTATAAATCCTAACTAAAAATAGAAAATAGAAAGATACAAATCTTTGATATAGTCTTCTGAACTTTACTTGATCTTGGAGCTCTTCTAGTATGCTAGGCTCTGGAATCTAAATCTTCACGGCTTCTAAATGTGTGAGTCTTGTGATGGAGCCGACAATCAATCTATGTTTTTACCTGAAACTCAATTAAACAATCTTATTAATACCTAACTACATATGGTTTGTTATCATCAAAACTTGGGGCTAATGGCCTTTGGGCCAACATATAGGTATATGAATATTTGAGTACATGTACAAGGTGATGTGAAATAGTATGCGGGTGATGTCAGAAATCAGTAATAAAATTAAACTTACTAGTTTCACTATCAGCTACGATCTTCGGTAAAAATAAACTTAAAACTAATTATATGACAAGATGGTTTTAAAAAAAAAATATTATACTCGCAATGTAGAAAATTTCAATCGTCACAAACCAAACGTCAATCCTTAGCTAATCAGAAAAATCCAACTCACAATATCAGAATAGCAGAATACAAGAACAAACAGATTCACACATGCTCACTAATATTTGTGAACATTAGAGAAATCATGATAATATACTAGAGATAAACGTAACGGTGTAATTTACAATGATGTACTGAAACTAAAAGTTACCTACCGAGAGGCCACGCTCTCGGGTTTTGATGCCTTGCTGATTTCGCTGTGGTGCTACAACTTTGAGATTATCTCTATAGATGATATCATAGACTAACACTGATCTTTGTTGTTAACTTTGCTATTTGCAGGTTGGATGAGACGATGCCAATGCGCTTCAGATTGGTTTGTGCCACAACAGTAAGAGAGGTTGTTGGATTTGGTACTCGGTCATGGATCTCAAGCAATAAGATCTCAAAGCTCGCACACAGGGCAGGAGGAGAGGTATTGGGTGATGTTGGCGTGGCGAGAGAGAGGCAGTGGAGGAGTCGTCAAGGAAGGGGACTCGCAGTTGAAGTCGAAAGAAGAGGGAGAACAGTCAGGTGAACTTGAGGGAGGGAGCTCGTGGTGGTGGCCTGAAGAGAGAGGAGTCGAAGAATGCGGGTGATGGCTAGGGCGTCAACTTCAATAGACGAGGGCGGGACAGGTAGGCAAGCAACCAGAGTTGATGACGAGGGCTCAGGTTGGGGTTGCGTCGAGGGAGAGAGGTTTTGGGGACTTTTGTGCTGCTAACATTGCGTTCTTATTTGTTGGTTGTGATTGGTGGAAGATGCGGCAGGGGTGGCTGGGCTTTGTAGAGTTGACGAGGGATTTATAATTGGAATTGGGAATTAAATTTGTGAGTGGGGTAGTGGATAAGAGGGGCAGATTACTCAAGCGTAGAGTTGTTGAGGGGATGGAACTTTGTAATTAGAATTTTTAATAAGGTGTAAGGGATAAAGAGGACAGAGTTTCACACTCTTCCTAGTTGAAAGGGGTTTCACACACTCCGATTTCAAGATTAATTTCAAATTGAAAAAATATCCAATAATTTGTACTTATCAAGAGTGTCATCTCTATTTATTTCAATCAAGCCAATTAAATAGGCTTACAATAACTGGAGTTTTCCCACACAACCGATGAGGTATTAAAACACTGAAAATAAACAAGATAAATAATACTAAAAGAAAATACAGACTTGAACTGAAAATATAGACTCTAGCTAAATCCAAATAGAAACAGCCGATGTCTCCTGCGCTGATACACGTGATCGAATCTCCTCTTCGGGCGCTGATGCTATGTCCTCATCATTCTCCCCAGGTGGGAGAGAACTCGACTCCGTCGAGTCACGTGTGAAGCAGCGCCCATAGTACTCTAACAGATCTGGATCAATCTGTTACAACTCACTGCGATCCAGCCACGTGTCCTCAGCAGGTGACTTTCCTTTCCAGCGTATCAGATACCGTCGAGTTCCACCATCTCTCGTGGAGATAATTTCATCATTTAGAATTTTATCAATATTCTCTATTGTATTAGGACTGATATCTGAGAGTGGGGAAAGTGGGTGTCCTTCAAAAAATAGCTTAGGGTAGGCTCATTAACTAATAGGTTGCTGGGGTTAAAATTTGGACCCTTGTATTCTACCAGATCCTCAATATTGAAGTAAGATTAATTTCAAAATCTTCAGGAAGATCAATAATATAAGCATTGTCGTTAAGTTTCGTTAAGATTTTGACTGGTCCAACACTATGAGCATGTAATTTTTTAACACTCCCTGGAGGAAAACGTTCCGTACGAATCTGGACCATCACAAGGTCGCCAATCTCAAAAGTTTTAATTTTGTTCTAACATCAGCCCGTAGCTTATAGTCAAAGTTGTTTTGTTTAATTTTATCACTGATGACTTTATGCAACTCATGCATATGCGTGGCAAAGGAGGATGCAGACTTAGAGACTCTATACTGGTCAACCATGGGAATGAGATCAATGGGTTGCCTATGCCTAAAATCATATACTATTTCATGTCGGCTTTTACCTGTTGTCCTATTAACTGATGAATTATATGCAAACTCGGCAATAGATAAATTTATATCCAAACTTCCAATATGTTTGCCAACAAGGATACGTAGTAAATTTCTTATACTTTTATTCACAATCTCAGTTTTGCCATCGGTCTGAGGGTGAAAAGTAGTGAAGAATTTCAATTTTATCCCTATCATGTGCCAAAGGGTCTTCTAGAAATAACTAGTGAACTTAACATCTCTGTCGGATACAATGGTCTTAGGTAGATCGTGCAGTTTAAGGACGCCATCGAAAAATATTTTGGCCACTCTAGAGGCGTCAGAAGTACGGGAGCAAGGCAGTTGTGGGGCATTTTAGAAAAATGGTTCACGATAACTAGGACTGAATCATGCTTTCTTAGAGTTTTTGAGAGTCCTAATAAAAAGTCCATACTAACATCCTGCCATGGGCAATTTAGGACCGGTAGTGGAGTGTACAAACCGGTGTTCTGTTTCTATTACTTTGCGAGTTGACAGGTGTGATACCTTCCAACATGTTTGGTAACGTCACGTTTTAACTCTGGCCAATAGAACCGATACTCAACAGCTTCTATGGTCTTCTCATTCCCGAAATGCCTGGCTAGACTACTAGCATGCAATTCCCACACAAGAAATTCTCTAAGAGAAGTTCTTGGGATGCATAACTTTTAGCCTAGAAAGAGATACCCATCATGCAGGGTATAACCATCCACTTCTGAAGTCAATCCATCTATCAATATGGTGTATATGTCGCAAAAATCGGGACACATCTCATATTCAGCTTTTATCTTCTCAAAGCCGTTTACCACCGTGGCCATCTTAGTCAAAATGAAAAACGGCGGCCAAGGGCATCGGCGGCTTTATTTTCTACTCCCGCTTTGTGGCGTAAAGTGAACGTATAGTCTTAAAGGAACTTAATCTATCACCCATGTCGCGCGTTCAGCTTCTTTTGAGAGTTAGATGTACTTTAGGGCCTTATGATCAGAGAAGAGAACGAACTCATGCGGCAAAAGGTAATGTCGCCAATAGCGTAATGCCTGAATCACAGTATAGAATTCCTCATCATAAGTGGAATATCGTTGTCGGGTATCATTCAGTTTCTCACTGAAGTAAGCAACTGGATGGCCTTTTTGAGCGAGGACTCCGCCTATTCTAATTCCTGATGCGTCAAACGCTACTTCAAAGACTTAAAAAAAATCAGGGAGACGCATAACAGGAGCGCTGACCATTCTCTTCTTGATCTCAACAAATGCCTTCGTGGTAATATGAGACCAGCTGAATTCTCCTTTCTTCAAACAGTCGGTGATTGGAGTTATGACAGTGCTAAATCCTTTAATGAACCGACAGTAGAAGGTAGCAAGTCCGTGAAAACTTCTTACATCACTAATTGTCTTGGGCTTGGGCCATTTCTCAATAGCTCTAATCTTCTCAGGATCTACAGAACTCCATCAACAGATACTACAAATCTGAGGAATTAAACTTGTGAAGAGAAAAAGGTGCACTTCTTAGGATTAGCGTACAACTCTTCCTTCCTCAATACAGAACAAACTTGACGTAGATGGTCGAGATGTTACTCACAAGATTGACTGTAAATGAGAATATCATCAAAGTACACTACTAAAAATTTGCCCATAAATGGTCATAGTACTTGCGTCATCACTCTCATGAAAGTTCTCGGAGCATTGGTCAATCCAAAGGCATGACCATCCATCATACAAACCATCCTTCGTTTTGAAGGCGGTCTTCTATTCATCTTCGGGACGGATGCCAATTTGGTGATAACCATTTTTGAGATTAATTTTGGAGAAAATAGTGGTACCAGACATCATATCTAACATATCATCCAATCTAGGAATGATAAAATAGTATTTAACTATTATCTTGATGATGGCACGGCTATCTACACACATACGTCAAGATCCATCTTTTTTGGGCGTTAGGAGGGCGGGCACCGCACAAGGACTCATGCTCTCTTGGATAAAATCTTTTCTCATCAATTCGTCCACTTGCCTCTTGAGTTCGACATGCTCGGTGGGGTTTATCGTATAGTAGGTCAAGTTGGAAAGACTAGCTCCTGGGACTAGATCAATAGCGTGTTGTATGTCACGTATGGGTGGAAGCTTGTTCGGGAGGTCTTCAGGAAACACATCAACAAACTCCGCAATCACTGGTGTGACTTCAGGAGGGGTCGCGGTGTTGGATTCCTTAGTAATTTTCTTGGTCGCGAGGATCACGAAGGGAGCTCCATTTTTCACATCTTGACTAAAATCTTTTACAGTAATCAAGCTGATATTGTTAGTTTTCTTCACTGTGGTAAGCTTTGGTTTAGATGATTCAGCCTTAGGCTCACGAGGTAACAACTTGATCTTCTTTCCTTCGTGTTCGAATCGACACATGTTCGATCGACCGTAAATAGTAACATCCTTATCGTATAGCCGTGGTCGTCCAAGGATAACGTGACCCACATCGATAGATACAACATCGCATCAAGTTTTGTCCTTATAGAGACCGAAGTCAATTGGGGAAGACATCTCTACTTAAGAGTTAATCCATGTTACTCTATATGGATGTGGATGGGGTACAGCCTTCAGGCCAATTTTGGCAATTAATGTAGACGACACAGCATTAATACAACTTTCACTGTCTACAATTATCTTGCAGCTCCTACAGCAAATTTTCATAATGATGTGAAATATGGTGGTTCGCCTCCAGTCATCTTTCTCCTTGGGTTAAGATAAGGCACTCTGACGACGATAAGTGAATCAACGTCGTTGGTTGGACGTAGTTAAGACCAATGCTATCACCTGTGGTATCATCGTCCATACCAGACTCTTCTTCTTCTCCCTGGAAAATAAATTCCTCTGATTCTGATTCAATACTACTTCAGGATCCCCGTTGACTAAGGCAATTTTGACTGGAGTTGGGCAATTGGTAACTACATACCCATATTCCTGGCACTTGTAACATTTTACTACGTGAGTCAGCTTAGAAAACTCTCAATCAGTGTCTTTGCCTTTGTTCTTAATACTCTTGCCTTTAGTATCTGCCTTGTGAGAAGAAGTTTGACATTAAAAATGATTAGGTACGAGCCCGAGTTGGGCTTAGTTGTTTGTACCTGACTCTTAAAAACAGAATTAGACTTGGCTGCATCTAAATTTTGGACTAACGCGTAGGCCTTTTCGAGCTCGGTGATTTAACGAGCCAAAAGTTCGGTTCGCAAGTCGTCCCTAAATCTGGCTCTAAATCTAGACATGATTTGAGCTTGCCTTTCAGTGTTAATGGCATTGCATCTGATGAGGAACTCATCAAGCTTCTCCACGTACTCTTGTGCTGATTTGTTGTCTTGAGTGTATCAGTGCCACTTGTCTATAAGACGGGCACTAAACGATGGCGGCACATACTTTTCTTTAAGTTCATCTTTCATTCTTCTCCAGG
This sequence comes from Agave tequilana, assembly GCA_038442645.1. NCBI lineage: Eukaryota > Viridiplantae > Streptophyta > Magnoliopsida > Asparagales > Asparagaceae > Agave > Agave tequilana. The sequence continues at coordinate 29,719 of JAVJIF010026897.1, read as the reverse complement.
TATCGATTGGTTCTTGGTCACGAGCAGCACGCATGTTCACCAAGATAGTCCAATACCAGATAGCTTGACCAGTTAAATTCATGGCTGCAAACTTAACTTTTCTAGGCTCAGTGAGATCATACCACGTAAAGTACTTGTCAAGTTATTGAGTCTAATCTAGAAAAAGTTGTGGATCATGACGTTTATCGAATGTTGGGACATCGATCTTGATACTTTTTAAAAGTTGGCTATCAGGGTCTCGCTCGCTGAGTCCTTGGTATAGTAACACTCGATTACGTTCTCCCTTGTGTTCATTGCAGTTTTCGAGACGAGTTTCAACGCTACCTTACCTATCTCCAGTCCGGGCTGCAGTTTGGGTCGGTTGGCTAGTTGGGCTTGTATAACAGCGATTGCATCGGCGAGTTGTTGGTGATCCATAGTTATTTTGCCAAACTCACTAGACTCTCCTAGCAAATAGGGGTGTCACTACGGGTGGGCATGCACTAACAAGATCTAGATGAATGCAAGTAAAATAATTTTTTTTAATTTATGCTAAAATAAATGAGATCCCTAACTATATGCTAATGCAATTTTCCTACTTAAACCATGCTCTAATACCAAATGATGCGAAACAGTATGCGAGTGATGTTAAAAATCAGTGATAAAATTAAACTTACTAGTTTCACTATCAGGTACGATCTTCGATAGAAATAAACTTAAAACTAATTATATGACAAGATGGTTTTAAACAAAAATTATTATACTCGCAATGTAGTAAATTTCAATTGTCACAAACCAAATGTCAATCCTTAGCTAATCAGGAAAATCTAACTCACAATATCAGGATAACAAAACAAAAGAACAAACAGATTCACACATACTCATGAATATTTGTGGACATAAGAGAAATCATGATAATATACTAGAGATAAACGTAACAGTGTAATTCAACAGTAAATGATGTACTGAAACTAAAAGTTATCTACCGAGAGGCCACGCTCTCAGGTTTTGATGCCTTGCTGATTTCGCTGTGGTGCTATAACTCTGAGATTATCTCTATTGATGATATCATAGACTGGCACTGATCTTTGTTGTTAACTTTTCTATTTGCAGGTTGGATGAAATGATGCCAATAAGCTTCAGATCGGTCTGTGCCGCAGCAGTAAGAGAGGTTGTTGGATTTGGTACTCGGTCATGAATCTCGAGCAATAAGACCTCGAAGCTCGCACACGAGGGCAAGAGGAGAGTTATTGGGTGCCGTTGGCATGGCGAGAGAGAGGCAAACGGGGAGCCGTCGAGGAAGGGGACTCGCAGTTGAAGTCGGAGGAGGAGGGAGAACAGTTAGGTGAACTTGAGGGAGGGAGCTCGTGATGGTGGCATGAAGAGAGAGGAGTCGAAGAATGCGGCTGATGGGGAGGGCTTCAACTTTGATGGACGAGGGTGGGACAGGTAGGCGAGCAACCAGAGATGATGAGAGGGCTCGGATTGGGGTTGCGTCAGGGAGAGAGGCGCTGGGCACTTTTGTGATGCTGACATTGGGTCCTTATTTGTTGGTTGTGATTGGTGGAAGATGTGGCAGGGGGTGGGTGATTTTGAGGGAAAAGCTGATTAGCTTTGTAACTAACCCGGGCTTTGTGGAGCTGATGAGGGATTTATAATTGGAATTGGGAATTAAATTTTTGAGTGGGGTAGTGGATAAGAGGGGCAGATCACTCAAGCGTAGAGTTATTGAGGGGATGGGAATTTGTAATTGGAATTTTAAATAAGGGGATAAGGGATAAAGAGAATAGAGTTTCACACTCTTCCTAGTTGAAAAGGGTTTCACACACTCCGATTTCAGGATTAATTTCAAATGGAAAAAATATCCAATAATTTGTACTTATCAAAAGTGTCATCTCTATTTATTTCAATCAAAACTAATTAAATAGGCTTACAATAACTGGAGTTTTTTCACACAATCGATGTGGTACTAAAATACTGAAAATAAACAAGATAAATAATACTAAAAGAAAATACAGACTCTAACTGAAAATACAGACTCCAGCTAAATCCAATTAAAAGCAGCTTGACGCCTCCTGCGCTGATACACGTGATCGAATCTTCTCTTCGGGCGCGCTGATGCCATGTCCTCATCACATGGATATGGTATATATGTGTATGTGTGTGTGTATGTATATGCACGTGCGCGCGCACACAGATACACACACACAAGATAATTCAATCCAAATACATATAAAATACCCTAATATTATATTCCTAATAGTTAGTGGGAGAGGGTAAGTATGCATGAGATAGGTGGATGGATGATTAGAATTTTATTTGGGATTGGTATGTACATGTAGTTTGATGAGAGAAAGGGAGAGACATTAATAAAGGGTAATAAAATTCGAGACAAGGGGATTTGTGTAAAATGAGCATGAATATTTCTCCATCTCTCTTTCATTTCTCAGGATGAATCATACCCCTCTCCTCATCTTCCCCTAATCTCTCAAAACCCAAGAAAATATTCTCTTAATCTTCTTCAATTTCTCCCCACCAACACACACACACACATACGCGCGCGCGCGCGCGCACACACACACACACACACACACACTCTCTCTCTCTCTATTTCTTTCTCTCTCACAATTTCTCTCCCCCCTATCCCTCTCTATTCCTCTTTGGAGATGGGCGGCACAGCCCAGCGTGCGCGTGCAGTGGCAACGCGGGCAGTTGGAGACAGGGGAAGAGGCATGGGTGAGAAGTTCTCTTTTATCTTCAGATTAGGTTCATGTTTGATTTAAATTTTTCAAATTTAGAATAAATTTCAGAACTAGTTTCATTTTCTGATTTAGATTGATCTATGTTAGATCTTGATTTGTTCATGGTTATTACTCTTGACTGTGTGAGGGGATTCGGCCTTGATAAAATTTCCTTTTCTCATATCAAACTCCAATTTCTGAAATTTTATGAGTTGAATAAGTTATATTTGTGTTATTCAAAAAAATTTAATTGTTGTTGTTCTAGGATTATTGGAGGACTAGTATTTTCTATTAAAGGGCAGTTGTCTTGACCTATTCCCCTCTTACTTGAAATATAAATTCTAGAAAGCTTCATGAATATGATTAACTTATGATTAAAATTTCATAGTCAAATTGATAATTATCACATGTTGGCCCAGAGGCCTTCCACTCTAGTTTTGATGATGATTAACTCATGTAGTTATGTTTACTAATAATCTTGTGATGTTTAGTTTCAGATCATTAACTAAGATGTTAGTTGGTGATTAGCTTCAACAGAGAAGTTTTGAAGCCTTTCACATGGTGATTCAAGAGCCCGAGCATAAAGATCATATATAGCACTCGTTGGAGTCTAGCTCGGTGGATCACGGAGTTTTGGATCAAGTCGGCTTGAAGACGGAATTCGTCAAGAAGACTTAGGTATCCTATTTTAGTTTGTGTTTTAGATCTATGTGTAAAGATTAGATAGTGTGATATGCTCAAGTTCACAATACACAGACGTTTCATATTTTGGATATTGGTTTTTCGGTTTTTGGTTTAACCGATATTGGTTTTTATGAATAGATAGTATCAATACAAGTTTACTTTGTTTAAATGTATATTAGATATATTCTATATACATGTAAGCTTAATTTCCTAGACAAACTTATGTTGAGATGCCAATTCATGAGGTTTGGTATTTTGTGTTTTTAACAAAACATATTTTTGGAAATAAAAGTCAAAAACAATGATATGTATATGTTTCATGCATATTGGACCTATGTCCATATGCAACATGCTTTAAAATGATTATGTATCATGTTTTTGTATTTGGATATGTTTTGGACAAGTTTATTTGAAAAATCAAAGTTTGAAAAAATACAGTTTTTGGTGTTCGGTAATTTTTTCATAACACAAAAATGGTTCAAAATATTTGATATTTGTGTTAAAATTTTTATCACATACTTGTATATCAAGGTAAAATGATAAAACTATTTTTGTAAATTTTTAAGTAATTTATGGGAATTTTTAGAATATTTTTAAACCCAGTTTTCTGACCCAGAATCCTGTCTGCCAGGCTCTGGCGGTCGACCGTCCGGTCGATCGGACCCAGAGTCGGTCGACCGGGACGGTCGACCGACATGCACAAGCTTGTGCACGTTGGCCAGGTTCAAGGCACGGTCGACCGAGCGGTCGACCGGCCAGAGAGCTTTGCTCTCTGGTTTTGGGCGGTCAACCGAGCGGTCGACCGGCTTCTTCCAACGGTCAAAAATATGACCGTTGGCGGTCGACCGGCCGGTCGACCGCCAGCCGCCTAGGCTGAAAAATCAGCCTAACTGCTAATTTTTTGTTGGAGGCTATTTAAGCCTCATTCCTTTAGGATTTTGATAAGGTTTTTAAGCAAGAAAAATTAGAGCTTCTCCAGAGTTTATTTTCAAGTTTTCAAAAGTATTTTTGGGCTTTAAACTTCAAATTTGGTTTTGTATTTTAGGGTTTGAAAAAATCAAAGAAAATAGAAATTTGGGAGATTTGTATTGTTCTTCAATTCTATCATCTTCAAAGTGTTTTCCGAAGTGTTTTTTCTTTGAGTTTTTATTTTTCAAACTCTTGGTTTTTCACACTTGAGCTATACCTCCTATCCTATCTATGTAGGATCATTTGTTTGTGGGAAAAAGATTTGGTTTGTGGTTGAGATATACCACTTGTTGTAAACCTTTCTTTGTGGTTGCTCCCTCTTTGGTAGAGGTTGAGGTTGTGGTTTACTCCCTCTTGGTGAGGTGGAGTTGGATTGGTGTTTGTATCCCTCTTCGGTAGGGGTGGATTGTGTTTGTATCCCTCTTTGGTAGAGGTGGATTGTACTTGTATCCCTCTTCGATAGAGGTGGATTTGGTAGAGTTCGGTACTCCTGTCTTCGGTAGACCCTTTGTATTGCCTCGGTGGAGGTTGTATTGGTTGAGAGAGGAGTTCGGTACTCCTAGTGGATTGAAAATCCTTCTCGGTGAAGGCGGGGACGTAGAGCTCAGTGCTCGAACATCGAAACACATCTTATTGTTTGCGTTTGATCGATTGACTCTCAACTCTTTCTTTACCTTTGTGCATTGCATCATTCATATTATCATATCATTTATATGCTTGTGTTGTGCCTTGCATTGATCCATATTGCTTATTCTTATATGCTTGGTTGTGCTTGTTTGTGTGCCTCACTTGTGCTTAACCACGAGAGCTTCATATAGCGCCTCAACTCTTATTCAGAGGAATCAAGAGGAGTTAGTTCAGAGCCCTTCACGGGAAATTTGGCTACACTCGTTGGTTGCACTAGGTGTTGTTGTAAATTAATTTTATAATTCCGCGTTTAGTTCTTAGATTAGCCTTATCACCTATTCACCCCACCTCTAGGTGATTTCAATTGGTATCAGAGCCTACGCTCCTGATATTTGGTTTAACCACCTAGGAGTGAGATCTTGGTTTTCTAATCTATCATTTGCATTTGCACGTATATTTGTTTGCACACACTCATGGATTGCTTATCACCTCCCATGTTTGATGTTTCCAACATTGACACATGGAAATTTAGGATGTCCATGTATTTGAAAACCCTAGGCTTGCATGTTTTCCTTGCCGCTACCAAGAAATGCTATCTTGATAACCGTAATCATATAGGGGCCAATACACATGCCCTTGAGGCTATTAGAAGCAAGCTAAATAAAGAATATCTTATGCTTATTTCTAATTATGATTTCGCCTTTGCAGTGTGGAACAAGTTGACCACCTCCAAGCTTCAATTGCCAATCCAACCGGAGGATGAATCTAGTGGAGACGAATCCGAACAACGATGCTATATTGTCCAAGGGAATGACTCCCTTGAGGTACATTCGGATACTCAACTAGATAGTGCTAGCTCTTCATTTGATGATCATGATAGTATGGATGCCGATGCTTTAAATGAAGAGTTATCTATTATTTGTGAGAACCTCCTTGAAAAATATAAAGTTTTGAAAAAGAAAACTTGTAAATTAAATAAAGAAAAGAGGATTTATTTTCAAAACTTGAGTTGGTTTTGTAAGAGAAGGTTGAGATTTCTAATGAAAGGGATACATTGAAATCTAGTCTTGAACTTTCCCTAAAAGAAAATGAAGTTTTAAAATCTAAAAATGATTGTGAAACAATTTTGAAAAAAATAAAACTTGTCTTCAAAAGTTAATTTTATTTTAAAAGAAAATGATTCTTTGTAATTGAAAATTGCTTCTATTTACAAGGAATTAGAAATTGTTTTAAAGAAAAATGAATCTTTAAAAATGATATAAATTTTCATGTTTGCCATGCTAGGGTAGTTCCATCTAGCTCACCCATTGCATGTATCACTTCTTCTTTAATTGAAAAAGATATAAATTTATTAAACAAGAATATGGATTGTTTGGGCTCCACTTTGAGCCATTGTGTTTTGAGTCATACACGTTTGGAATCGTTGTTTCGAAAGAAACAAGTTCCATCTTTGCATGCACACCCTCCACGGCATGCACATGCTACTCACGGTCACAACCATCACACTATGTATGCTCATGTGTATACATGTACACATTATGGACGTAAGGGCCACCTTGCTAAATTTTGCTATGATCGTATACATGATGTTAATTTAGCAACTAAATTTGTTTGGGTTAGAAAAGGTACTAACCCCTATGGACCAAAAGAGTGTGGGTACCAAAGACCACCCCTATTATATTTGATGTAGGTGTGGGCTCTCATATGACGTGAGAGTGATGGTGCCTTAGAGTGGATGCGTTTCAAGCTTCATGTGGACTATTTGGATGCATCACTTTCAAGGGAAGTTTGATGGGAGGACCAACTTGGTTTAGAGAACTAGAGAGGTGCCCTAATCGGTTTTGGTATCGATCTCTAACTCTCGTTTATATTTGCATGCTTTCCATGTTCATTATTTATAGCATGTTTTGATGTTTATTGATTATTATGATTATGCCATGTTAATTAGATTAGTGATATACATGTTAGTTATTTGAGAACCCATGTTTAATATGGACTTATATCATTGTGTTCTCACTTTGTTTTAAACTAATATGTATGTCCTAGATCTAATGCATGTGTATAAACATAATGATCATATGGATATTTATGATTTTTGTTTTGATACTTTATGTTTTGATTAGTATGTTAAATACCATGATTATTAGACCATTGACATACATGTATAGCTTTTGAGATCACCCATGTTCATATGGATCATTCTTTGTGTTCTCATATATGTTTAGCTATTATGTGTATCATAACTCTAATAACATGTGAATTTACATATTGATCGTTTTTATGATTATCATGTTGATTTATGTCTTTTTTTATGCTCATGATTTGATTACATGTTTAAATGCTAGTTTTCATTAAAACTAGGATATATACTTGTACATATAATGGGCCACAAATAGATCATTATATGTTTGTGCTTTAACGCTTATTTGTACCCATTATATATTCTAGTATAGTCTAGTTTTGATGATTCATGCATTTTTAACTTATATTCCCCATTTTGGACATATTTTATGATTCGATGTTTAGCTTCATGTATATGTCTATCTTATCCAAACTATTGATTATACATATACATCCTTGAGCCACGTGCCTTAATGCATATACATTTGTAGACTCGTTATGTTTTGAATATGTATGTATACTTTAGTTTATACTTGACATACATATGCCTTGAAGAAATCGAGTTTTGATGATTTTCATATTTTGAGGAATATTGAGCTTGAATGTCTATTTTCATGATTATTTGTGTCACATAATACTTGTACACTCACTTCATTTAAATGTTTCTCTTGATTATGTTTTTCATGAGTATGTATGGGCTTTATGGATTTTGAGTGTTTAGTGCCATGTGATTTACATGTATTTCATGAAATATAATTTTGTTTTATTCCTTGCTTGAAGGATTTCGTACTAGTTTAGAAGTTTTTCCATTTAACTAGTTCAGATTCTTCGTTATGGTAGAGTTTTCAAACATATTTTTTAAAAACCTATTTTTGAAAACCCAACATCTAAGAGCGGTTGGATGGGAGACCATGCACATGTTTGCTTTATAGTAAAAATCATTTTAAACTTGAGCATGATTGGGTGGTAGGAAATATAAGATATACTCTTAATATTATTGTTGTTTCAATTGGTATCATTGAATTCTTTCAATTGGTATCAATATTGATATTTCTTGTATACTCATATATATTTTTATGTATGTATGCTTTCACTTCAAATTGTATCAATTTCGATTGGTATCTAATTTTTCATACATATATATATGTTTATGCTAAAGCTTGAATTTTCAATGACCATCATGTTTCAATTGATTAGTTTTCAATTGGAAAGCTTATGCATCTTTTTAGCTGGTATTTCATAAGGGGGAGAAAATTTGTATTTTTATTTTTCAATTGGTATTTTGTTTACCGTTGATTTCTACTCCCACACTTTATGTTGAAAATTAATTTTATTTTGATATCATATGCTCTAATTGACAAATACTTACAATTGGTATCTTTTTGTATCAAGATGTTTATTTGAATATTTTCAATTGGTATCAAGATTTTATTTGTTTCCTTTCAATTGGAATCAAAATGTTCTACTTTGACACATTTTTAATTGATATCAAATTTATTTTATTGAGAAAATTCGAAATGTTTTAATAAGAAATTTGAAAAATGTTTTGATTTATATTGCCTATATGCAAGGGGAGCTTAACATCTCTTCTACATATAGATTCATGTTGTGTGTATCCTATATTGAGGAGCTTGACAACTCTTCTTTATGTGGTACACGTGTGTAGAGGGAGCTTCACATCTCCTCTTATACATTACATATTATGTGTTATGTGAATTAGGTCTTGTCATCCCTTCTTCATGTAATGCACATATGTAGGGAAGTTAACTTTGCGTCTTTCCCTTCATGAATGTATATCGCATATATCTATTTATTGATTTATTTGTTTGACCCCTTTATTGATTCTTTGTTTCGGACAAAGGGGGAGAACATTATTTTGTTTTTACTTTAACCCATTTGTTGATGATTGACAAAAAGGGGGAGAAGTATTTGGTATATATGCATGTTTTAGAAAAAGGATTTATGTTTATGCATATATGTTTTATATGTTTTGTTTTGCAAATAAAAGAAACAAGATTTGATGTGTTTCATGTGTTTCATGCTTGCATGTTTATCTCCTTGTATTTGCATACATCTTTATGCGCTTTAATTGCATATTTATCTATCTATTGTTATGCATGAGTTAAGGGGGAGCTTCTTTGAAGCTTAACTTTAATCCACGCATATATAACTCCATGAGTTTTGTCATCATCAAAAAGGGAGAGATTGTTGGCCCAGAGGCCTTCCACTCTAGTTTTGATGATGATTAACTTATGTAGTTATGTTTACTAATAATCTTGTGATGTTTAGTTTCAGATCATTAACCAAGATGTTAGTTGGTGATTAGCTTCAAGAGAGGAGTTTTGAAGCCTTTCACATGGTGATTCAAGAGCCGGAGCATAAAGATCATATATAGCACTCATTGGAGTCTAGCTCGGTGGATCACGGAGTTCTGGATCGAGTCGGCTTGAAGACGGAGTTCGTCAAGAAGACTTAGGTATCCTAGTTTAGTTTGTATTTTAGATCAATGTGTAAAGATTAGATAGTGTGATATGCTCAAGTTCACAATACACACACGTTTCATGGTTTGGATATTGGTTTTCGGTTTTTGGTTTAACCGATATTGGTTTTCATGAATAGATAGTATCAATACAAGTTTACTTTATTTAAATGTATATTAGATGTATTCTATATACATGTAAGCTTAATTTCCTAGACAAACTTATGTTGAGATGCCTATTCATGAGGTTTGGTGTTTTGTGTTTTAACAAAACATATTTTTGAAAATAAAAGTCAAAAATAATGATATGTATATGTTTCATGTATATTGGACCTATGTCCATATGCAACATGCTTTAAAATGATTATGTATCATGTTTTTGTATTTGGATATGTTTTGGACAAGTTTATTTGAAAAATCAAAGTTTGAAAAAATACAGTTTTTGGTGTTCGGTAATTTTTTCATAACACAAAAATGGTTCAAAATGTTTGATATTTGTGTTGAAATCACATACTTGTATATCAATGTAAAATGATAAAACTATTTTTGTGAATTTTTAAGTAATTTATGGGAATTTTTAGAATATTTTTAAACCCAATTTTCTGACCCAGAATCCTGTCTGCCAGGCTCTGGCGGTCGGCCATCCGGTCGACCGGACCAAGAGTCGGTCGACAGGGACGGTCGACCGACGTGCACAAGCTTGTGCACATTGGCCAGGTTCAAGGCACGGTCGACCGAGCGGTCGACCGGCCAGAGAGCTTTGCTCTCTGGTTTTGGGCGGTCGACCGGGCGGTCGACCGGCTTCTTCCAACGGTCAAAAATATGACCGTTGCCGGTCGACCGCCAGCCGCCTAGGCTGAAAAGTCAGCCTAACGGTTAGTTTTTATTGGAGGCTATTTAAGCCTCATTCCTTTGGGATTTTGATAAGGTTTTTAAGTAAGAAAAATTAGAGCTTCTCCAGAGTTTATTTCCAAGTTTTCAAAAGTGTTTTTAGGCTTTAAACTTCAAATTTGGTTTTGTGTTTTAGGGTTTGGAAAAATTAAAGAAAATAGAAATTTGGGAGATTTGTATTGTTCTTCAATTCTATCATCTTCAAAGTGTTTTCCTAAGTGTTTTTTCTTTGAGTTTTTATTTTCCAAACTCTTAGTTTTCCACACTCGATCTATATCTCCTATCCTATCTATTTAGGATCATTTGTTTGTGGGAAAAAGATTTGATTTGTGGTTGAGATATACCACTTGTTATAAACCTTTCTTTGTGGTTGCTCCCTCTTTGGTAGAGGTTGAGCTTGTGGTTTACTCCTTCTTGGTGAGGTGGAGTTGGATTGGTGTTTGTATCCCTCTTCGGTAGAGGTGGATTATATTTGTATCCCTCTTCGGTAGAGGTGGATTGTGCTTGTATCCCTCTTCGGTAGAGGTGGATTTGGTGGAGTTCGGTACTCCGGTCTTCGGTAGACCCTTTGTATTGCCTCGGTGGAGGTTGTATTGGTTGAGAGAGGAATTCGGTACTCCTAGTGGATTGAAAATCCTTCTCGGTGAAGGCGGGGATATAGAGCTCAGTGCTCGAACCTCGAAACACATTTTGTTGTTTGCGTTTGATCGATTGACTCTCAACTCTTTCACTTTACCTTTATGCATTGCATCATTCATATTGCCATATCATTTATATGCTTGTGTTGTGCTTGCATTGATCCATATTGTTTATTCTTATATGCTTGGTTGTACTTGTTTGTGTGCCTCACTTGTACTTAACCACGAGAGCTTCATATAGCGCCTCAACTCTTATTCAGAGGAATCAAGAGGAGTTAGTCCAGAGCCCTTCACGGAAAATTTGGCTACACTCGTTGGTTGCACTAGGTGTTGTTGGAAATTAGTTTTGTAATTCCGCATTTAGTTCTTAGATTAGCCTTATCACCTATTCACCCCCTCCCTCTAGGTGATTTCATCATATTCTGTTCTTGATTGGTTATTGAGAGAAATTTTCTTGATATCCGAAGCTTGAATTGACAATGTGTGTTGGCAAGTGGATTACTTTTAGTTTGTCAAATTTTGATATCAATGACTTATAGCTTTTTATGTCGATTATCATCAAAATCAAACTCGAGTCAAGTTATTTAATCATGATTAAATGAGACCATGTGTTTATGTAATTTAATCCGTATTCAATCTATACCTTTATATCGGGGAATTTTAACGAAATATTGGGAGAAAGCATGAACAAATGAATTAAAGTTTGAATATACATATTAGGATTAGAACTGGGCCCTTGTTTACGATTACATTATATAACGTGATTTATATATATTATCGTACACCATTTCATGAGTTTTATTATAATCATAATTAACATAACTTCAAATTATGCCTAATTTAATTTCTTCTTTGTCTCATTTACTGAATGCAAATATGAAAGGATGTAAAATAGAGTTAAACCACGGCATACTAAAGTTAAAATTTACAAAAAAATAGGTAACGAGAGAATTCAATATCTAACATAGACATTATTTATTAACCATTTGTTCTAATGCTTTGTTGATTTTCTTCCTCTTTAGATTCTGACTTTACATTAGAAATTTAGTACTTTTATATCGTTTGGGTACCCTAAAAATAACTTGATGAGTGTATAACCTTGTATGAGTAGATGGCTTTTACGTGAGCTTCAAAATTTATTACATTGGGTTAATTTGTAAAGAGTTTCTGGCAATAGGATAATGTAATCCAAAATTTTAAATTCTTGTTATTTCTAATTCGATACTACCGAAATGACTCCTTATGAGTGGGCCTTTTCTCTTTTGTTTCCGTGTGATAGAAAATTATAGCCAATTTATGTATACTCTTTCGCCCCACCAAGCCATAATTTTTGATTGGTGGAAAACTCTATTGACTAATCACATTTGAGGCACTCGATATGTTCTTCCTTATTCTCATGTTAGCAATTTGGAAATTAAAATTTAGAAAATATTCTAAGACTCAGAAATGAGTTTTTTTTATATTGTGTTCCTATTTCTCGTATTAAAAACTTCAATATGATCCAAGAAGGATAATCTAATTCTAAGATCATTTCTTCTCTATGCTTCTGTTTTTATTAGAAATATAACTTACTGTATATTTGACAAATGAATACATCCTCGATTCTCCTAGGATACATAATAATTTAGGTTCCTGGAAAAGTTAATTAAAGACCGGTTCACTACAAAGTCATTAGAATTTTAAGATATCCCTTGTCATTACAATGGTCCTTCCTTTTTCCTTCCAACCCAACTCCTATATACCTTGCTATGTTCGGTGTATATATAACTTTTTTGTCTATAGTTACTGTATCATATCTAGTTAAATAATAATTATCATATTAGGAATTATTACAAAGGTCACTTTTTACTAGAAAATGCATGTGTATAGTGGAATAAGAACCTCAAGTTCTTAAGTACTCTCTTAACTAGGAAAATTGAGAAATAGTAAAATCTTATAATTCTTGGTATAAATGTGGTCATAGTAAAACTCATGTCCTCTTTTAACGAATAAATAAGAGACTTAACTGAAGTATCAATAACTCTAATGGTCAAGATTCATCACTAATTTGGAGGATTAATCACTTCACCCCAGGATATCCATAGTTAATCAAAACTTCTTTTCATTTTGGGTACTTTATAGTTTATCGGAAAATTGATATAATGCTTATGGATATTCCTCTCGCACATCATCGATGCCAAATAGACGATGAAAGGAGAATTGGTAATTTAAATATGAAAGTTATCTAATTAATATCAATATTAGATAATAATTAGTTAAGTTAGTAATTTATGGTGAAATCAATGGTCAGGGATCAAAAATTATATAACCGACAATTACGGAATTGAGAAATAAAATCGGAAATGGGATGATTTCAAGTAACTAGTCATTAATTGTCTAATCAAATGAATGTCACAGTACCAAAAATATTTAATTGAACGGAACATTTTGAGTACATATTATAGAATGGTGTAGGTCCATGAATCTAGATATCAGAAGACCTCGTTTAGTCTTGCAAATTATATCTTCAACTCAATGAACTCAATATTGATATTATTATCAAGAAATTCATCATTGAGATAAGTCAAATTGGAAGGAGATACCGGTACCATAATATCCCAATCTAACCAGGTAGAACTCATCTTATAATCATGAATGAGTTTTTATTATAATGTCTAATACAATGATGATTAATATTAGCAAGCATTGCGTGTTATAAGTTATAAGATGAGCAAAATTGTAAGTAGGTTTCAAGCCATGAAATAGGCTCTAATCTAGTTTAGTGCAAGAACTAATCATATGACCATAGAAAGAGTATTGAGTATGTAACTAATTATTTGATGTGATATTGAGTTATTGATATAGATAAGGATGGCGTGTATGTTCAAATACGTGTAGGCACTGGAAATTTGCATGAACTTGATCGTGTGAGACATGTCGATGATATAATTGGTGATTGAAAAAGTATATCATTGCGTAACTGACACTGTGTGTGTATCTTGAGGGTTGAAGTGTATGCGTATTTTGATATGATGGAAGGGGTCGGGCGGGAGGCGGCGGATACGAAGAAATTGTGTATTTTGATATGAAGGAAAGGGCTGAGCGGGAGCCAGTGGGTACGAAGATGGGGTATGAGACTGTATGTATGATATAGGTAGGAAAGTTATTTACTGAATACGATAGGTGTTGTATGCTTTTCAATGATGCAGGACTATGAAAGCTTATTTTATTATAAAAGATAATGAAATATAATGTAATGTGTGAATGTGTAAAGTTTAATCTTTGAAGTACTTGAAGTGTGATATGATTATATGATATATATAAGAATGTTCTGTGATATATGTATTATCTGAATGGATAAAATAATTATGTTTTAGTTATTGTGATTGGCGTACCATCGTATGTAGTATATGAGATACGCGTGTGATATGCATTAAGGATACATAAGATGAACTTAGTAATAAACTATAAAGTAACTAAAATTATATGTGTTATAAAGGAAGGTAGATTAAAGAAAATTTAAGAGAATCAATGACTGTAAGATTCAAACCGTCCCACAGACTAGAATGATAGTACTTTGGTTATTTGATATGTTGTTAATTCCTCGTTTCTCTTATTTATTCATACTTATTCCTGTTATTGAAGAAAATCATGATTATTCGATATGTATATCATTCTTTAATTTTCTTTTGACTCTACTCACTCAGTTGACAAGCTCACTCCCTCCCATATATATACTTTTCAGGTTGCACTGAAGCTCAAGCTTGGATTAGAGCGACAAGGAATTATATTGTAGAGATGCATGATTTTGGTTGTAGATTGTAATTCATTTCGTAAATATTTTCATGTATCAGCATTGATTATAATTATTATCAGTTTTGGTAGATATCCTATTCTATGTGAGGAGAACACCTTACTAATTGTAGTTAATGGATTACTTGTTTTAACGGTCCCACATTTCTAATACCCTCAATTTACATAAGCATTATTTTAAATGGACAGATTATCATAATCATCTCCAAATTCTTGAAAATTTTGGTAGCACCTCTTTTATAAATACTAATCTTACCTAATATAATATTTAAAATCATAATAATTTCGGTCAATATCAGCCTACTTATTCTCAATCCAAATACATAAATTAAAATCAGCAATCATCTACGTAATTATAATAATGTTTCAGTTTGAGATTGCCTACTTATCCATATATACCATCTCAACAATTATAATATAATGAGCTCGAGAGTACCCCTCTCGGCTTCCACAACATAATAACAAATTATTTATAAATCTAACTCGTCAGGATCATCGCCATCTAAACTCATGCTATAAATAACATCAAATAAAATTGTAAACATCTATAACATGAAGCTTTACAAATACACAAAATTACAATTTCAATTCTTTTTCTATATAACAAAATTTTCAACGAAGCGCTTGAAGCCTTAATTGGGCCTTCGCCTCACCATGACCTGGAAACATAATAATCTGTGGAGGGGATAAGCTAAACAGCTCAGTGAGAAAAGTTAAAAAGAGATCAAGAAAATGATATACATGTTAAAATAAGAGAAAACACGCTTTTATTCATAAAGGCAAGTGTGGATAAAAGAGAGAAACAATTATATCACGGTAAACAGTCAACCCAACTATCTCTACAATCTGCAGAATGACTTGACTCTTTCAGTTAATGACTCTATAACTTAAACCTCTGCACTGTATTTTACAAGATTTATGAGATATATTGAATACTTTTCTTTGGTGTCTTAGTTTATTATCGGATTCATTTCATGTGTACATATTTCATACACTATACACAATGGTACACCAATCATAATAAGTTATATAGATAATACATATATCACAAAATATATTTATATATTGTATATCATATCACACTTCAAGTACTACATAAATAACCCGTAAACATTCACACATCATATAATATTTTATTATTTCTTATAATAAAAACTCCACCAGTGCACCGTTCACTGCCTGTCCCAAGTAAGGATAAAGGAGGAGAATTGTGGTAGGCCTGTGGCTGTGATAGCCAACGTAAAATATTATCACATATTATGAACATGAACCAAGAATTAAATTTTGTTGGGGTGTTTCCTACTGAGCGACGCGCTACATCGGAGTCCGGGTGCAGTGAAAAGTAGGCAAGGGTTTCTAGGTCATCGTTCAGAATCGACGCGCCATATTGACGCCCAGATGTGTCAAATGAGTAAGGGTTCCCATACTTTTATGAGCAGATGAGGATAAAAAAGTTAGCTCATGAATATAGGATTAGGTTAGTATCGTGGAATATAAGTTCTCTTACAAGTAGATTAGTAGAGTTAGTTAATGTTATGGTTAGAAGGAATGTTAGTATTTTGTGTATGCAGGAGACAAAGTGGGCAGGTGAAAAGTTAGAATTATAGAACCTTAGGGTTATAAACTTTGGTATACTGGTAGAGATAGAAATCGTAATAGGGTAGATGTGATCATAAATAAACAATTGCTTGAAGATGTAGTGGATATTAGGAGAAAGGGAGATAGGATTTTACTAGATAAACTTATTTTAGGTAAGGAGGTTTTTAATGTTATTAGTGTCCGTCAATTTTGAGAGGATTTAGATGAGATAGTGTAAGGGATACCCATTAGAGAAAAAATTTGCATAGGCGGTGACCTCAATGGGCATGTAGGAACTAATCGTTATGAGTTTGATAGCGTACATGGAGGATTTGATTTTAGGGAAGAAATGAACTAGGTAACTCGATTCTAAATTTCCTTTGTCCTATGATTTAATCTAAGAGAATACTTGATTTAGAAAGAGAGAGTCTCACTTGATCACTTTTAGAAGTGGATCAAGTGCGAGCCAAATAGATTTCTTTTTAATTAGGAGAGTAGATAGAGATAGTTGCATTGATTGTAAGGTAGTACCGGGTGAGAGTGTAGTAACCCAACATAGACTCTTAGTTTTAGATGTTTGGATTAGAAGAAGATTTAGAAAGATTAAATGTAAGTTAGATCCTAAAATTAAGTGTTGGCGGCTAAAAGAAGGTAACCAAGAGTCTTTGTAGATCGAGTGGTACATAAAAAAAACTAAAAAGCCCAAGATGATCCCAATATAACATGAAACAAAATTGCTAACTGCATTAAAAGAGTAGCTAAGTATGTACTTGGTGAGTCACAGAGTGATGCTCCGCTATGTAAGGACACATCATGGTGGAATGAAGAGTAAAAGCTGTCATTAAGACTAAATGAGACTCTTACAGAGATTTGAAGAAAATTTTGATGGAGTGAGTTTTGAGAGGTATAAGCTAGCCAAGAAGGAGCTAAGAAAGCTGTTCAGAATGCAAGAGCTAAAATATATAAAAAGTGTATGAGAAGTTAGACGCTAAAGAGATTGAAGAGGGTATATATAAAATTGTTCGAATAAGAAAGAGAAAGACTAGAGACTTATGTACTGTGAGGTGTGTTAAAGATGAGGATCAGAAGGTTTTAGCTCAAGATGAAGAAATCAAAAAAAGATGGAGAGAGTATTTTAACAAATGTTCAATGGTAGTTTTACTCAAGATTTGGGTGACCTTACCATTAACAGTAATTATATTCGCAGAATTAGCGAATCTGAAGTTAAAGAGGCCTTAAAGAAGATGAAGTCAAGAAAAGCTGTTGGCCCAGATGGAATTTCTATTGAGGTATGGAGATGCTTAGGAGAGACAGGCGTGAGATGGCTGACAAATCTCTTTAACAAGATCTGACTAATTAAAAAGATGTCAAATGAGTGGAAGAAGAATACTCTAGTACCTCTCTATAAGAATAAGGGTGACATCTAGAGTTGTTCAAACTACTGTGAAATAAAACTCATGTGTCACACCATGAAGTTCTGGGAAAGGGTAATTGAACACATGTTAAGACAGAATGTTAAAATATCAGAGAACCAGTTCGGGTTCAAGTCGGGACGATCCACGACAAAGGCTATTCATTTGTTTCGTCAACTTATAGAGTGATTTCGAGAGAGGAGAAGAAATTTGCATATGGTCTTTATTGATTTAGAAAAAACTTATGATAAGGTGTTAAGAGAGGTATTATGGTGAACATTGATGAAAATGAGAGTTCCTATCAAATATATTGACATAATCAAGGACATGTACGATGGAGTAGTAGCAAATGTCAGAACTTGTGGAGGCATAACAAATGATTTTTCTATGATAATTGGATTGCATCAAGGATCTACATTAAGTCCATTCTTATTTGTCATAGTAATGAATGAGCTTACTAGAGCTATTTAAGATGAGATACATTGGTGTATTCTATTTGTTGATGATATTGTCCTAGTCGATGAGGCGAGAGCTGGGGTAAATGCCAAATTGGAGCTATAGAAGAAAACTCTAGAATCTCGAGATTTTAAATTAAGTAGGGCTAAAACAGAGTATATAGAGTGCAAATTCAGTAAACAAAGAATCTGAGATTATAGTATTATGACAATAGACGGAAAAGAAATACCAATGAGTAGTCATTTTAAGTACTTGGGTTCTATTATCCAAAAAGATGAAGATCAATAGTGATGTTAACCATAGGATTTAAATCGGTTGATTGAAATAGAGGAGTGCAATAGGAGTTTTATACGACTGTTACATTCCGTTATGGCTGAAGGGAATATTTTTTTGGACTGCTATTAGGCCAGCTTTGTTATATGGCACAAAATGTTAGGATATAAAAAGATATCGTACCCAGAAAATGAGTGTAGTGGAGATGCACATGCTTTGTTGGATGTGTGATAACACGAGGAGAGATAAGGTGAGAACTGAGGATATTCGTACTAAGATAGGCGTAGCCCCTATAGAAGAGAAGATGAGAGAAAGACATCTATGATGGTTTGATCGTGTGCGACATATACCTACAGATGCGCCTGTCCGATGAGTAGAGCATATCAAATTAGGGCAAGTTAACAGAGCACAAGGGAGACCGAAGAAAATATGGATGAAGGTGATACGATAAGATATAAAGGCTAAAGGTCTTAATGAAGGCATAATACTTGATAAAATGAGTGGAGAATTTTGATTCATGTGCCTGATCCGGTGTAATTCTCTTTTGGTTCATGTAGCCTACCCCAAATACTTGGGACAAATGGCTTAGTTGTTATTGTTATCTCTTATAATAAAATAAAGTTTCACAGTCCTACATTAAAGACAAGCATACAACACTATTCATTTTGAATGAACACTTCTTTACTCTATGTCATACAGACCATCTCATACCCTGTCTTTATACCAGCCGGCTCCCGCTGACCCTTTTTTTTGTAACACCACATAAATGTCACATCTCATTTTTGCATCCATCGGCTTTCGCCGGCCCCTTCCTTCTTATTACAATACACAAAGTCATACCACGTCTTCGCATCCACCCGCTCTCGCCGACCAATTCTTTCATGCATGCATAAAATTACACAACATGCATATACAATATCACATACATATCAACCATGAAGATAACACACATAACGTCAGTTATATTGTGATATACTTTTTTCAATCACCAATCATATGATTGATATGTCATATGCAACCAAGTTTATGTAAATTTCTAGTGCATGCAAGCTTTCAAACATACATATCACTTACATTTATATCTATCACTCGACTACATATCAAATAATTAATTACATTCTTTATACTCGTTCTTTCATCATATGATTAGTTCTTTTAACTAGTTATGCTTCTTAATTCATATATTAGATATTTGGTGAATGAAATTGACTACACTTCTTATTCATGACCAGAGTCTCAACATGCTTTGAAGTTAATAATAGTCCATTAGTCATCAAGTATAACAGTCAATAAACAATCATTAACAATTTATCAACTATATATGGTTATACGATATAACACAAATGTATATGTACAAGTACTATACACACACCCACACCTATACTTCTTAATGGTGTAACCCATTACTTGACCCTATTCTTGTGTGTATCTCATATATATATTTTAGTCGGAGTTGTTTCACACTACGCATTGATAATCTATTCAAACACCAATCTTACTAAACATTTTATGATTATTAATTGACGCATTAATCTATGATTATCATTCTTATAGAATCATTATTATATTTTCCTAGCTATAATATGGTTGCAATAATGATTTAACCACACAATTGTTATACTAATTAGCTGGCTTCTCCAATTGAAGCTTAGTTCTTTCTAAACCTATCATGGTTTCATATATCGTTCAAGTGTCATACAAGAATTGGTACTTGACATGTTAGAAATAGTTCATGGGACTCACTTTACAGTATCCATCATAAGTTTGATATATGTACATATAATCAATTTAAGTCCATGCCACCAAGATGAAAGCTCCTCCATTTCTCCTTACCTCAAAGGAGGCCACAAGAAAGAAAAAGGTGATAAGATTTGGAATAAGGGATCCTAGACCAAAAGAAGGAAATCACTTTATTTATAAAACATGATATATAGTACCAAAATGTAAGTAGATGGATAAGTGCATTAATCCCTGAAATATAACCTGACACCAGCAATTACCTTAACCCGAAGTAAGGAGTGCAAAACTGTTTATAATTTAACATGAGTAAGCTCACACTGAAGGAGAAGTGTTATACTGATTTTAATTTCAATACGACCAGAATTTTATTTACTACAGCAGGTGCTTAGAATAAAAGATCGTAAAGAGTCCTCTAAATCTTATTTCTCGATTATCCCACTTGGCTGGATCATATTTTGAATATTCAAGTTTGCAAATTAAATTCTAAATTATTACTGCTGTTTATTTCAATACCTAGATTCTTTAAGCAGTTCTGTAACTAGAGTTAGAAATTGCATACAAAATCTTTCAATCAAGAGCAACTTGTGCAACTATCACGCATGATGTATATATAAATCTCGAGACTATATAAAAAGATCCATGAAGTTTCAAGACAATAAAGAATAATAGATGACCTATAATGATTATGATGTTGGGAAATTAATTGCAAGGCTAAGTAAGCTATAAATTTTTTTCCTATTTCCTTTAAGGATGGACGAGTCTTTCATTGAAACATGATATATCCTAACTAAATATAAAGCACATCATTAATGGGTCATAATGGAACCATGTGATTATTGTTGGAATTGAAGAATATGAAGGCGAATCTTCGAGCTGAATTATGGCGAGATCCGTTGATCAAATCAACTGGATGATGGTTGGAATGTGTTCTCCTTCCATTGGGGATGAACGTGGTATATTCACATGTTCAATTCCGACTTCGAATGAATGAGATATTCAAGTCCAAAGATTGCCTAATTCAAAGCCAAAAACGGGACTAAAGGTAGCTTAAAGCATTTAGTCCCACATTGGCTTTGGGATGGAAGCTTGTGGTGTATATATTGTAGGCTGTCTAAAAATCACTAAAAGATAAGCCATTAAAAGCAGAGTATCAAGTTTTAGACGCGTGGGCTCGACACCCGCATCTCAACATCAAGGCGCGTGGCTCGACACCCGCGTCTCAACATCAAGGCGCGTGGGCTCGACACCCGCGTCTCAACATCAAGGCGCGTGGGCTCAACACCCGCGTCTCGATTATAACCGCCCTGGTTATGGGGCCAGTCGCCGCCCACATAGCGGGGAGGTCAGCCCCTCGTTGTGGAGCGTTTTTAGGGGGCACGTTCACCCTGGAACACCCCTATAAATAGCCCCGTCGCTATTGAAGAAGGGGTCGGATTTTCTTTAGTCAGACGACAACAAGACAGAGACAGGAGAAAGAGAGCTAAACTCTTCAACAAGTTCGCTGCGTACGAGTTGGCCTTTGCCTACCTTCTCTTTGAGAGTTTTGGTAGACAAGAGCTGTGTTACTCCTTCTACCAACCAAAGAGAAGATCCCTGACGATCTCGACGGTCATCCGGTCAATGGAGAACAAGATTCACTCTCCACCGCCACGCCACACGAAGAACCCAGCATTAAATAAAGGGAGGATTCAAGACTCAACATCCTCCCTCCCTTGTAACTAGAAGGGAAACAGTTTTGTTGTAATTTTTCATCTGATTCAAGGAAATTTTACAGCACCTCTTTTCTTTTTTTTCCGGCGCGTACAAGAGATGGCGACTCCGCTGGGGACTATATTTGTCACTGATGAGCAAATCGTGACGCAAGATGACGTCCTTCGTAAGGGAAAGATGGTTGAATCGCTTGTTGTCGAGTTCGACCAGGCGAAATACGAAGAGTTTTCTCTCTGCCGGCTCCAAGAGCCCAAAGACCCGCGTCTGTCGCAGGGTCTCGACGGGGAATGGCCCCGAAGCCCGATCCGAGGTTCTCTCGGACGCTGCTACTGCACAACTGTGCCAAGCAACACACATGCGCCAACGCCTCTCAGAAGGCCCGCGTGATCTCAGGCACAACTGCTGCTGCGCGATCAACCGCGCAGCACGGAACACCCGCGTCAGCGTCTCTCGGGAGACCCGCGTGGTCAAAATCTCTGGTGTTCAGCATCAGGTCGTCGTTGGCCACTCTCCACCCCTACGACACAACCGAAACGCTGAGCGTCGACAGAGGAGACGTGCGCGTCAGCTACAAGTTGGAACCTCTGGTTGTCCGACTGAGGCTGGACGCGACGTACAATCTGGCGCCTTACCCGCGCCACGTCCAGCATGTGAAGTCCGTGTTTGGCGGCCCAAACGCGAGACTCCTCAAGCTAGGTCCTCTGAAGACCAACTCACCAAACGCCAAGGTGAAGCCTCTGCGCCTCGTCAAGCGCGAGAGGCACGCGCCCATAGGCGTGGGGGCCCAGCAGCCCATCCTCTCTCAAACGTCTCTGCCCCGACGCACTAAGCAGCAACGCGAGAATCGCGTCTCATCTCAAAAGAGACGCCAGACGCACGTTATACAGCCACGACGCGAGAACCGCGTCCCTGAAGCCCGCGTCCATGCTGTACAGCATATGGATGCCTCCCGTCTTCGGCGTTGCGAGGTTAATCTCTTCGATCCCCCTCCCGTGGATCTGAGGATTACTTGACGAAGAAAAGAAGTGCCAATCAGGTCACTTCATCATGTTGCTGCCAATGGCTCATCTCTATGCTCTCCGAGTGCCGTTGTGGTTCAGGTGTGCACCAGCAGTCTTTAGTTAGACAGCTGACCCTGATTCCCCCGTCAGCCAAAAGAAGGCGCTCCCACAGAAGGAGAACCTTCTCTGACATTGAGTACCCGGAGCTCACTGTGAATATGACGAGCAGGAGCAAGGGAAAACAAACTGCAGTCAGCTCGGATGAGTCTGACTCTGAACCGGAAGGGGTGTATTAACACACTCGCACCCGGACTGGGGCCATTCCCTCGATTGATTATAATGCCTTAGCCCATGGCATTAAAGTGAATGATTCTCACTCCGCCGCAGCGGAATCACGGGCTTCAAACTCTTCCGTTGAGAAGGAGGCCTCCGCCTACATGATAGGCACTCCTGAGGAAACGGCTAGACGTTTAGAACAAATCCAGAAGGCACAAATGGATATGATTCTTTCTCAGCAGGAATCTATCGACTCCCTCAAGCAGATGCTTGCACAGTTGCTCGAAGACAGGAGGAAATCTCCCCTAAAAAGATGAAGGGCAAAGGGAAAAAGGGAGAAAGCTCATCTTCCGAACCTTCTGAGGAGAGACCGCGATCTACTTCTAGTTCGTCCAAATCCTCGTCGCAAGTAAGGGGCGACCAAGACCAGGGAAAGGCTCATGCTAAAAGAATGAGTCAATTGGAGCAACGCCTCGAGGCCCTTACCAACCGTAAAGGCCTCCAAGAAGCTGGAGTGGTCCGGCCCTATCCTGCTGAATGGGACTTGGTTCCATACCCGTCCAAGTTCAAGGCTCCAACCCTTCAAGCATTCGATGGGAAAGGGTCACCCAACCAACACATCTACTACTTTAAATCCTAAACCGGGAATGTAGTAGATAACGATGCTATCCTGGCTCGTCTGTTCATCGGCACCCTGAAAGGGCTGGCCTTTGAATGGTTCATGAAGCTCCCAGAAGGTTCTATCAAGAACTGGGGCGATTTGGAGAAACTTTTCTTAACGCGCTTCTTCGAGGATGACTCGGAAGTCACGATGCCCACCCTTTTGGCTACTAAACAGCGAAAGGGAGAGTCCGTCAAGTCTTTCGTGGAAAGATTTCGGAACGTGGCACTCCGGTGTCCAAGCGGCATGACCCAGGTTACCCTGGTGGAAACATGCCGCCACAATCTCCAAACCTCACTCCTTGCTCAAATAGGAGTCGCTGAAAGCGCACTTGGAAGCAATTAGTCCAACAAGATGAACAGGCTGAGGAGATTGTCGCCCGCGTCAGAGCGGAGGAGGTAAGCCCAGGCCGGAAAGGTCGACAAGGCGTGCGCCAGACACATCCCTCCAAACAAAGCGGAAGGATAATTTGGCAACGGAGACCAAATCTCCCGCCAAACCTCAATCAGGCAAGGCGAGTGGCTCTTCAAGCCAGCCACGCGCCAACAAGCAATATTCCTTCAAGGAGGAACACTTCGATTCGCTCTTTAAACTACTCAAAAAGAGCAACCGACTGAAGCTCCCTGAAGCTCGGCGCCCCGAGAAAGTCGGCAAGACCGACAATCCCACCTATTGCTTGTACCACAGGATGCTGGGGCACCCTACCAAAAGCTGCTATGTCTTCAAGGACATCCTTCAAGCTCTGATTGACGCAGAGGTGTTGAAACTCCGACCAGAGCAGAAGAAGGTGACGGCTAATGTGACGTCAGTTCTCCAGTTCGGAAGACAACCCCCGACACCCTCTGGAGTAGTCCCTATCCCAAGAGGAGAGCTGAGAGTGGTCAACACAGACCCTCACCAGCAGCAAGCGAAAGGCTTGGTACCGTTCCTTCCTACACCTCAAGGGGAAACCATGTGGGTCCACCCTGACCTTGTCAATGAACAGCAATAGACTACTGTGACCAACAGGAAATCTAAAGGCAAGGCAAAGGCCTCATCCTGCAATGTGGTGGGTGCCTCCTCTCGAGAAGCCGAGACTGATGTTCCCTCGTTAACCGACTCAGAGGAGGAAAACAATAGTCTTGGCCGCAGAGCCCAACCAATGGCGGGAACCCGTTCGGGACAGCCGTACTTGAAGCGGTATGGCGAGATGGCGGTAGTCCCTCCCAACCAGCTGCAGAACTAACCAAGCCCTCCCAAGACAACCTGTGGAGAAACAGAAAGAAACTCAGTTTTCCTCGAGTTCTTTCGAAAGGTATGGCGGAAGGATCCACGACACCTTACCGCTTTGATGTCCTGGCTCAACTAGCCAACATCCCGGCACGCATTACCTTGTATGAACTTCTTAGACTATCAAAGTCGACCAGAGAAGCTCTACAAGAAGCTCTGGCAAATGCCGAGGTCTTCATGACCCAGGTGCCGAAGGAGGAAGATGTAGAGGATTGCCTCCACACCTCCCCAAATGCTCCTGCATTACCTTCACAGCAGATGATATGCAGGTTAAAGGGAAGCATGATCGACCCCTGTATTTCACAGGGTATATTGGATCGTCTGAGGTGAACCACATTCAGGTAGATCCAGGATCCGCGTTGAGCATCATGCCTCGCCGGGTCATGCAACATCTGGGCATTCCTACTCATCGTTTGAGCCCTACTCAGACAACTATCTATGGGTTCAATGCCAACCAGACCCGTCCGATGGGGAAAATCAAGCTCAAGTGCCAGATTGGAAGCCTCAAGTCGGAAGTGACATGCTACGTCATCGACGCCGACACTTCCTACAATCTATTGCTGGGACGACCGTGGATTCACCGCAACTCCATCGTTCCCTCCACTCTCCACCAAGTCATGAAATACATTGACGGGAGTGGAAAGGTGCAGACGTTGATTGCCGAAAGGTATCCGTTCAAAGGGGTCGAGATTATTTCACCGACTCTTTGCTGTACCAAGATCCGGTGGAGACGGATGAAGTCCCGCGACCAGAGGAGCCAGACTCTGGTAACGAAGCTGACACCAAGCCCGAGAAAGAAGAGTGCCTGTGGGAGTTAGAACCACTTGTAAAGAGCACTAATAAGCTCGATGTTGATAATACCACTGACGATGTAGGCGGTTGGTATATTAATGAAGATCTAGATTTTGCGTATTTTTTTGTGTTTGCTTCTGATTCAGTACCATCAGACACTAGCACCGAAATAGACGATGACCCCTGGTCGGCAATAGATGCTTTGACATCGTTGCATGTACCAGTGAAGTCGTCCTTCGAGACATACCAAGATAATGGTAATGCGCAAGAATCTATATTTATGGTTCCAGCAAGACGGAAAGGCCAAAAACCAATTCTTTTTGGGCGAATCTCGTCTGAACCAACGCCCAGCGAAGAATCGGAAGGCGAGGAGGAATCCCCTCAGTTCGGTCATTATGAACCAAAAGCACTCAAAATGATGAGATGCATGGGGTACGACCTGACCAACAGACCCAGGTTAAACTTCGGCAAAGGAAGGAGGACGTTGCTTCGATCCTTTGTGCCGAAAGGGAAGGCCCCCGATTATTATCATCAGACGCGCCGGGGGTTGGGCTATGTATCAACTTCGGTCCCATCAGCCTCCGATTCTCAAGAATTGTCGAGCAACGATTACTCTTCAGACACATCATCTTGGGTCAGATGTCAGTGTCGGCAACATCTTCAAGGAACTTTCAGTGAACATGGTTTCGACAAGCCACCTGGAAGATGGAAATGAAGAAATGATCCAATCTGATACAGATCCTTGGATCAAACATTTAAGTGCTCTTTGGTACACTCGCTTTGAACACCGCGAGCCACCCACAGAAGACGAGGTTGTTCAGATCAACCTAGGAGATGAGGCTAACCCTAAGCTATCTTCATAAGTGACGGCCTGTCACCTTCGGAGAAAAAGGATCTAATATCTCTTGTACAAGAGTATATAGACGTCTTCGCCTGGAATTATGAGGACATGCCAGGACTCGATCCTCAGGTGGCTATGCACCGCCTCAACATCAATCCAGACGTAAAGCCTGTCAAACAACAGCAGCGACGGTTTCGTCCAGAAATAATGGAGGCAATTCAATCAGAAGTCAGAAAACTTATTGATTCTGGCTTCATCAGGGAAGAACAACATCCCGACTGGGTAGCCAACATCGTCCCCGTCGCCAAGAAGAAGGGAAGATCCGGATCTGCATCGACTTTCGTGATCTAAACGAGGCCTGCCCTAAGGACGAATTCCCATTGCCGATCACAGATGTCATGATTGACAATACTTGTGGATTCGAACGAATGTCCTTCATGAACGGATTCTCAGGATACAATCAAATCAAAATGTATCCTGATGACGAAAAGCATACCTCCTTCAGGACACCTCTAGGGGTATATTGCTACACCGTCATGCCCTTCGGACTGAAAAATGCAGGGGGCAACATACCAAAGGGCCATGAACGCCATTTTTCATCAGCAAATACGCAAAACGGTGGAATGTTATGTTGATGACATCGCGGTAAAAAGCCGCACTAAAGGTGATCACATAGCGGACCTGAAGGTGGTCTTCGACATCATGCGGGCTCATCAATTGAAGATG
Source organism: Agave tequilana (assembly GCA_038442645.1). NCBI lineage: Eukaryota > Viridiplantae > Streptophyta > Magnoliopsida > Asparagales > Asparagaceae > Agave > Agave tequilana. Next base: position 2,063 of record JAVJIF010026897.1, on the reverse strand, counting down.
AATCCCACAAAGTCCTTCCTGGGGGTGGCCAGTGGCAAATTCTTAGGATTTGTTGTAACATCCACCGAATTCACTTGGACCCGGAAAAGGTTCGCGCTATCCAGGAGATGCAACCCCCGAGAAATCTCAAAGAACTCAGGGGATTGCAGGGACGATTGGCATACATCCGCAGGTTTATCTCAAACCTCTCCGGAAGATGCCAACCCTTCGCTAAGTTAATGAAGAAGGTGTCTCATTCATTTGGGATAACGCTTGCCAACAAGCGTTCGAGGAAATCAAGCAATACCTCACCCAACCACCAGTCCTTGCAGCTCCGGTATCCGGAAAGCCTTTCCTGGTGTACGTCCGGCAATGGATCATTCTTTGGGAGCTCTATTAGCTCAGAATGATGATCACGGACGTGAGCAAGCAATCTACTATCTGAGTAGAACAATGATCAGAGCCGAACATCGGTATAATCCGATCGAGAAGGAATGTTTGGCATTAGTGTTCGCTATTCAAAAAATGCGGCACTATCTGGTAGGCCAAACTATAAACGTCATATCAAAAGTCAACCCCCTGAGGTTACTTATGACTAACCTTCATCATTAAACGGCCGGCTGGCAAAATGGGCCATATTGCTCTCCCAATATGAGATGCACTTTTTACCACAAAAGGCCATTAAGGGACAAGCAGTGGCGGATTTCCTAACTGAGCACCCAGATCCGAGGGCAGCCAAAGTCTACGAGGATCTTCCAGATGAAGTTGCTGAAGTCTGCCTGACTCAGACATCGTTCGAAAGTCAAGTATGGCAACTTTTCTTCGACGGTGCATCAAGAACAAGCCCAAGGGGACACGTAGTAGCGGGGGGTAGGAGTAGTAACTCGTATCCCTACAAAATTATGTGATTCCCCGAGCTGTGTCATCTTACTGAGCCTTGTTCCAACAATGTGGCGGAGTACAACGCTCTTTTGATTGGGATGCAATTCGCCGATGAGATTGGCGTTAAAAATCTCGAGGCATACGACGACTCTAAAACTCGTCGTCAGCCAAGTTCGCGGGGAGTACGAAGTCAGACATGAGGACCTAGTACCCTACCACAAACGCAACTATCCGCATGGCCGAGGGTTTACAAGCTTCTACATCGACCATGTACCGCGCAGGCAAAATGCGCACTACGCGACGCACTCGCATCCCTCGTGGCCTCCTTAGCTCTTCCAGCTGGAGCAATGGAGAAGATATTCGTCTATAGCCACGACCTGTATTGCCCGAGAAATGCTCTCGAGGGCTATCAGGAGTCAAAGGGAGATTGCCAAGGCAAAGAAGCACTGGAATTGTCAACCGGTCCAGAGCTTAAAGACTGGCGATTCCCCTACATTGATTTCGTCTTATACGACATTCTGCCTGAAGACACCAAAGGGCGGCTGCCATTCGAAAGAAAGCCCCAAATTCTATTATAATGCGATTACGCGAACATTGTATTGTCGATCGCATGACGGGATCTTGCTCCGGTGCCTCTCACCAAAAGAAGCCCAAGAGGTATTGAGAGAAGCCCACGACGGTATGTGTGGAGCCCATCAACCTGGCCCAAAACTGGCACATCGACTCCAAAGATTGGGTTACTATTGGCCCAAGATGGTTGCCGACGCCGTCACCTATGCTAAAAGATGCCACGCTTGTCAAGTGCATGGGGATTTCATCATCAAGCACCAGGGTATCTCCACTCTACAACCTCTACCTGGCCATTTGAAATGTGGGGGATGGATGTGGTTGGCCCTATCAGCCCACCATCATCAAAAGGACATCGGTTCATTTTGGCAATAACCGATTATTTCTCTAAGTGGGCTGAGGCCATTCCTTTGAAGGAGTCAAAATCGTCGAACGTGATCAAGTTCGTGAAACATCACGTTATTTACCGTTTCGGTGTACCTCGGCGAATTATCCATGACAATGGACCTCAGTTCATCAGCCAGGCTTTCCAGAGATTCTGCGCTAAGTTCAGAATCCAGAGTGTGTCCTCAACGGCATACTATCCTGCCGCTAACGGCCTCGCAGAAGCTTTCAACAAGACCATTGGTAAGCTT
>JAVJIF010026896.1:0-55512 GCA_038442645.1 Agave tequilana | reverse complement strand
CTTCAAAGAAGCTCCCTTAACTCATGCATAGACATAAATAATAAGATATGGAAATGAAGCACATGAATATGTATGCAAGTATGGAGATAAAACATGCAACAAGCATAAATCAAAATCTTTTTCTCCTATTGCAATACAAAAATATATATGCATAAATAACAAGGAGGACAAATACTTCCCCCCTTAAGCAATGAAAACATGCATAAAACTCAAAATTTCTCCCCCTTTTTGTCAATCATCAACAAAGGTTCAAAGTAAAGTCAAATCAAATTTTCTCCCCTTTTTGTCAAACAAAAAGATCAAGAAGGGGTTAAACAATCCAAGCAATAAAATGAGGGGTAAAAATCTTTCTCCCTTTTAAGTCAATCAAAACAATAAAACAATGTTCTCCCCCTTTTGACTAAAACAAAAACAAGGTTAATAAGGGGTGACTATAAACAACATGATATCAATAGATAAATATGTCAATGAAGCATCTTGATATCAATTGAAAATAAACAAAGATCAATAGATGTTATATGCTATATACATTCATGAAGAGGAAGACGCTAAGTTAGCTTCCCTACACATATGCATTACATGAAAGAGGATGTTAAGCCCTAATTCACATAACACACATTATGTAATGAATAAGAGGAGATGTGAAGCTCCCCCTACACACGTGTACCACATAAAGAAGAGATGTTAAGCTCTTCAATACACAATACACTCAACATGAATTTATATGCATATAGTCAATACAAATCAAAACTTTTGTATTTTTTAAAAAAAAATTTTAGATACCAATTTTAAGTAAGAACACATGAAACATCTTGATATCAATTAAAATTAAACATAATAAATTTTGAATGTCTAAACAAAAATTTTGATACCAATTGTAAATAATTTTCATTTTAAACATATGATACCAATTTGAAATTTTCAATCATAAAGTAAGGGAGTGGGAAACAAATACCAATTGAAGAATCACCAATTGAAAGACAAAATTAAATTTTCTCCCCCTTTATGAAATACCAACCAAAAAGATGCATGGGCTTGATACCAATTTAAAAGTAATCAATTGAAACAAAATTGAAGCTCAAGCACTAGCATAAACAAGATTGTGTGAAAAATTTATATCTTAAGCACAAATAAAAGTGTATGAAATAGAATGAGTACCAATCACCAATAGATGATACCAATTGAAAATATACATACACAATAAACATATGAGTATACAAAAAGATCAAAATGATACCAATTGAAAGAGTTCAATGATACCAATTGACATAGCAATAAGTTCAAGTGTATACATCATATTACAATACCTCCCAATCAAGGTTAAAGTTTAAATGATTTTCATTTTAAAGCATACAAGACCATGATCTCCCATCCATCCGCCCATTGAAGGTAGGGGTTTTTCAAAAAAATAGATTTGAAAATAAGCTTAGTTTGAAAATCACTACCAAATTGAAAAATACCGTAACTAGTTATAAATAGAAAGATTTGTTAACTAGTGCAAATCCTTCAAGCAAGGAATAAACTAAAAATAATTTTCATAAAACATGAAATCCACATGATAATCAACACTCTAATTCAATTAGGCATAAATATGACTCAAGAAAACAAAACACATGAGTAAATAAGAAATGTGAGTGTACTAATAAAGTGTGAATATCATAATCATGAAGATTTTTCATTAAGCTCAATTATTCCTTAAATGTTGAAAACACGAAAATCATCAAAACTTATTTAACTTTCATGGCATATGTATGTCTAATACAAACTAAAGTATACATACATATCCAAAACACAACGAGTCCACAAAGTGTATATGCATGAAGGCACGTGGCTCAAAAGGATAATCATGTATATCTAATAGTTTGGACAAGATAGACATATACATGAAGTTAAACAATTAAACACAAAATCAAGAAAAGCTAAATCTTCACCAAAACACATTTCATTTCAAGGTATATGTATGAATTGTCAACACAATAAGTATACATACATATCCCTAAACACAATTGAGTCCATATATAGATTTGCATGAAAGGCAAATGACTCAAGGGTATACATGTATATCTTAAAGGTTGGCAATACAACCATATACATGAAGTGAAAACTCATAAAACAAATTCAAAAATAAGAATACAAGTTTAAAATGTATGAATCATCAAAACTAGACTATACTAGCACATCTAATGGGTTCAAATAAGCAATCAAGCCCAAACATATATAAATTTATTTGTGGCCCACTATATGTACAAGTATAAATCCTAGTCTTAATGAAAACTAACATCTAAACAAGTAATCTTAACATGAAGCATCAAAACACAATAAGAAATCACCATGATAAAACTAAAACATGATTATTATGTAAATTCACATGTATTAGATTCATGATGTACATTATAGCTTAAACAAAGGTGAGAACACTAAGTATGGGTTCATGCAAGCATGTATGTCTCAAATACTATACATGTATGTCAAGGATCTAATAAACATGGTAATTACACACTAATCCATAGACATCAAAAACATGCTATAAACAATGAAATGGAAAGCATGTAAACAATAAATGGGAGTAAAGGATTGTTACCAAAACCGAAAAAAAACAACTCTCCTTATCTCCAAACCATGGTGGTCATCTCCACCAAATCTTCCCTTGAAAGTGATGCATCCAATTGATTTTCTTTAAGTCCGGAACGCATCCACTCCAAGGTGTCATCACTCTCACGTCATGTGAGAGCCCACACCTACATCAAAAATAATAGGAGGGGTGGTCTTTGGTACCCATATCTTGTTGGGTCCATGGGGGTTAGTCCCTTCTCTAACCCAAACAAACTTCTTTGCTAAATTTCAACATGTAAACGATCATAGCAAAATTTAGCAAGATGACCTTTTCGGCCACAATGTGTACATGTGTACACATGAGCATACATATGGTGATGGGTGTGTCCGTGAGTGAGAAGCATGTGTATGCCGTGGAGGGTGTGCATACATAAAAGATGGAACTTGTTCTTTCGAACCAAGGTTTCCAAGCGTGTATGGTTCATGGCACATTGGCTCATAGTGGAGCCCAAACAATCTACTCTCTTCTTTAACATACAAATATCATCATTAATCTTAGAGGAAGAGGTACATGCATTAGGTAGACTAGATGAAGAAGCTACACTAGCATGGCAAACATGTTTATCAATCTTATTTTTCAAAACAACATTTTTCTTTAAACAAATATCTAAATCATTTGAAATAGAAATAATTTTATTTTTCAAAGCAACATTCTCTTTTAAAACAAAATCAATTTTTGAAGACAAGTTTTCATTTTTCTTCAAAATTGTTTCACAATTATTTTTAGACTTAAAAATTCATTTTCTTTAAGTGCAAGATCTAATTGAGATTTTAATGAATCCCTCTCATTAGCAATCTCCTCTTTCTCTTGCAAACAACATCAAGTCTAGAATGTAAACTCTTATTTCATTTTCAATTTCTAGACTTTTCTTTTTCAAAATCTTGTATTTTTCTATTAATTTTTCACAAACAATAGATAGTTCTTCATTTAAGGCAAGAGCATCATAATCATCACATGAAGAACTAGAGCAATCATCACTATCATCAAGTGGGGTTCGAATGTACCTCAAGGGAGTCATTCCTTGGACCATGAAGCATGTGAATCGGATTCTCCACAAGATTCCTCTTCTTGGATTTGCACTTGAAGCTCGGAGGTGGTGGTGGTTGTTGTTAATTTGTTCCACACTGCAAAGGCGGAATCAATGTTAGAAACACACATAAGATAATCTTTAGATAATGTGCTTCTAATGGCCTCTAGGGCTTGTGCATTGGCCCCTATATGATTGCTATCACTAAGGAAGGATTCCTTGGTAATGGCAAGGTAAACTTTATGACCTAGGGTTTGTAAATAAACGGTCATCCTAATCTTCCAAACATGAATGTTGGAAGGGTCAAACATAGGTGGGGTCATGAAGGCCATGGTAAAACTATGTGTGCAAAACAAGCAAATGCAAACAATAGATTAGCAAGCAAATGGATCTCACTCCTAGGATGTTAAGCCTAATATCAGGAGCACTAGCTCTGATACCAATTGAAAAGGGAACACCTAGAGGGGGGGGAATAGGTGTTAGTGCTAATCTAAAACTAAATGCAAAACTAAGTGCGCTAAATGCGGAAGCTAATGCAAATGTTGTACAAACTAATACAATACAACAAGTGTAGCCGAATTCCCCTTCGAGGCTCTGGACTAACTCCTCTTGATTCCCCTTGAAATGGGTTGAGGCGCTATGTGAAGCTCTTGTTGGATGAGTATAAGTTAGGCACACACACAAGCAATCCAAGCAATGTGCACACACAATCAAGCCAAGCAATCAAGGATATAGCAATATGAATATATGCAAGGCAACACAAGCAAATAGTTATGGCAATATGAATTATGCTCAACACAAGCAAATATGGTATGATGATATGAATGATGCTTTGCACAATTATAAGAGAGAGAGTTAGAGAGACAATGGATCAAAACGCAAACACCAAGATATGTTTCGAGGTTCGAGCACTTGTCATCATCAAAAAGGGGGAGATTGTTGGCCCAAAAGCCTTCCACTCTAGTTTTGATGATGATTAACTCATGTAGTTATGTTTACTAATAATCTTGTGTTGTTTAAGTTTCAGATCATTAACCAAGATATTAGTTGGTGATTAGTTTCAACAAGGTGTTTAGAAGCTTTTCATGATGATTCCAGGGCAAAAGCTTCAAGATCATACATTGCCTAGCCCATGGATGGAGTTTTGGAGCAAGTCTACTTGAAGATGAAGATCATCAAGAAGACTTAGGCATCCATAGTTTAGATAGTGTGTTTTAGATCCATTTGTAAAGCTTAGTATAGTTGATATGCTCAAGTGCACAACACACACGTTTTCATGTTTTGGATTTGTTTTCATGAATAGTTTATCAAAACAAGTTTAATTGATATATGTATAGTTGTTTCACTCTATACATGCATGCTTAACTTTTATCAAACTTGATTTTGAGCTTAACATCTCTTTGATGAAAATACAAGTTTTGTTTTTGATAAAATTTGCAAGACTCAAAAATGAACTGATATGATTAATATATGTCTTGAAATTTTTATCACAAGTTTGTGTTTCCACATAAAATGATAAAATTATTTTTGGTGATTTTTAGAAGTGTTAAAAGATTTTTAGAAAATATTTTAACATGTTTTCTGACCCAGTTTCTGTTCCAGGCTTCTATTAGTCGACTAAGTCAACTGACCTAGTCGACTAGGCAGAGGTCGGTCGACCGGGTCGGTCGACCGACGTGCACAAAACTGTGCACGTTTGGAGCCTTTGGGACGGTCGACCCGGACGGTCGACCGGGTCTGAGAGCTCTGCTCTCTGTTTGTTTGAGTCGACCGGGCGGTCGACCGCTGCAGAGAGTTCTGCTCTCTGTTTGTTTCGGTCGACCGGGCCCGTCGGACCGTTGCCTGTCAGAGCTGCCAGCTCAGCTCTAACGGCTAGTTTGTATTGGGCCTATATAAACCCCATCTCTTTGGGTTTTTGGCCAAGGTTTTCAAGAAGAAAATTTTCAGTATTTCTCTAGTGTTTAAACAAGTTTTCAAATAGTTTTTGTGCTAAAAAGATTTCATCTTTATTGTTTTTGGGTTTTGGAAAATCAAAGAAAAACTAGGGTTTTGGGATATTGATTTGATCTTTAATTTCTATCATATACAAGAGATTTCCCAAGTAGTTTTTCTTTGTTGCTTGTTTCCAAAAACACCTAGTTTTCACACTTGAGCTATCTTCTATCCTAATCTATTTAGGATCTTGTTTGTGGAAAAAGAAAGAGGAAAGAGGTTTGTGGTTGAAAGAGACCACCTATTGTAAACCCTTGATTTCTTGGTTGCTCCCTCTTAGGTAGAGGTTGAGGTTGTGTAATTGGGTTGTTGGTTTGCTCCCTCTTAGGTAGAGGTGGAGATTGGTTTGCTCCCTCTAGGAGAGGTGGAGTTGGTTTGTAAACCCTCTTCGGTAGAGGTGTTGGTTTGTTGTTGTATTGGCTACGGGCCTACCCCTCGATTGTGAGGAGGTTGTTTGAGAGAGGAGTTTGGTACTCCTAGAGTTGTAACAAATCCTTCTCGGTGAAGGTTCCCTCGGTGGGAGTCCTCGGTGGACGGTATAGTGGATTGGAAATCCTACACGGTGGTGTAGGCGGGATGTAGAGCAAGGTGCTCGAACCTCGAAACATATCTTGGTGTTTGCGTTTTGATCCATTGTCTCTCTAACTCTCTTATAATTGTGCAAAGCATCATTCATATCATCATACCATATTTGCTTGTATTGAGCATAATTCATATTGCCATAACTATTTGCTTGTGTTGCCTTGCATATATTCATATTGCTATATCCTTGATTGCTTGGCTTGATTGTGTGTGCACATTGCTTGGATTGCTTGTGTGTGTGCCTAACTTATACTCATCCAACAAGAGCTTCACATAGCGCCTCAACCCATTTCAAGGGGAATCAAGAGGAGTTAGTCCAGAGCCTCGAAAGGGGAATTCGGCTACACTTGTTGTATTGTATTAGTTTGTGCAACATTTGCATTAGCTTCCGCATTTAGCGCACTTAGTTTTGCATTTAGTTTTAGATTAGCACCAACACCTATTCACCCCCCTCTAGGTGTTCCCTTTTCATGATGTGGGTTGGGGGGTTTGTGGGTTGTGATGGGGATTTGGTGGAATTGAAAAGTCGGGATTTGGAGATTGGATATGATCACAAATCGCAACCCAGATCTTGGCTTCACTGCTCGATTCAATTCAATCTATGAGATCAAATCAAAACACATAAAATTTTCAAAGGAAATATTTTGTAATCAATTCATCTTCTTAAAAATTCAGTACATGGCTATATGTAGCCTACAATACGTGCATCATACGTGCAATTACGATAAAATCAAATCTACCCAAATCAAATTTAAATAACTCCTAAATCTTAACCAAATCTACTAAATTTTAATTCAAATAAAATCCTAAATCTTGCCAAATCTAGACTATTTGATTCCCCGTCATTCTCCCGGTTTGAAAACATTCAACTCCGATGAATGTAGTGGTAGGTACAAAATAAGCACAACCGAATCAAACTACATCATGCATCCTCAATCAAGCCAAGGTGCTAGTCGGGAAATCAGCATTGATGCATCATGACAGAACCAAGATGGTGGAGATGAAACTGGCTTCCGGGACAAGCCTGCTGTGACTAGGGGTGCGAACGGGCCGGGCCAAACCCCGATCTCGAACCCGCCGGGCCAGGCCCGGACCCGCTGGAGAAAACTTGGTCGAGCTCTAGGCGGCCCGGCCCGGCCCCCCTTTGGGAGGCTTGGGCCCTGCCCGGGGTCAGGTCAAACTAGGCAGGGCCAGACCCGAGCCGGCCTGGTTTTCCTTTAAAAGAAAATGAAAAACACATTAAATATATTTGAATTTTTCTTTTTTCAAGCCTCTTAGTTTGGCATTGTGGTTTGGGCATTATGTCGGACCCGAGGATCTTGGGGTTCGAATACTCTAGGAAATAACAGATTTTTTATAATTAAAATAAAAATGTTGGATGAAGGTGGGGGTGGAGGGCGGAGGTGGTCAGCGACTGCAGCGACTGACGGCGGAAGCGGGAGCGGTGGTGCGGCGGAGGAGGCAGTGGGCGGAGGTGGGGAAGGAGGCGAACAGCCGCAGAGGCGAGGGTGGCGGGTCCGTGCGGGCCGAGCCAAAACCAGGGCACGGCCCAGGCCCAGGCTAGGCCCGGCCCAGGGCCACATTAGCCCCACCCAGGCACGTCCCGGGTAGAGGGGCGGGTCGGGGCCGGGACAGGGACAAGGCCCGGGATGCCCGGGCCGGGCAGAGCCCAAGCTCGCACGGGACGGGCCTGTGGGGTTGGCGGGCCGACCCGGCCCAGTTCGCACCCCTAGCTGTGACGGATGATAAGTCAAGCCAATCATAGATAACAGACGGATGTGAATCGTCCATGATGAAAACTGAATTGACTGCACTTTGCACCATAAGTAGCATGATCTCTTGTGATCCTGTCTCCCGTAAAAATATCTGCAATGAGTCGTAGATGTTAGGAGATCTCAATAATAACGAAAGAAATAGCATAGCTAACAGAAATAACTCCATGGTAGACTCTTTTGAAAGTTCCATAAGAGTATCAATAGGAAGCGCTTCAACTTCTATAGGCTGTGAGGAAATCTCTTCTTGTAGTGGTACAAACTCAGCAACAACGTCTGACTCTAGCACTAGCTCTCATCAACAGCTTTTGGCTCTATGTCAATCTTTATTGCCATGCCTTCTATAATCTTCCAAATGCCCTCTAGAGTCTTTCGAAACTCAATGAAGAGAAGGTGCAGAGTACATCGAGTATGAAATAGGTCTTGCAAGACAAGCCAACATCGACAAGAACTATAGTTGTCTTTTCACCACCAATAAGCTTCTCCAACCAGCCTCATTTGGGCATAATGACACTTCTGTTTAGATATCAGAACAAAAAAACTAAAAAAGCTTCAAAATTGTTTTTCCACTTCTCATATCCATCATGATCATAAAAACCTCGAAAATATAAGAGAGTCGCATACATATCCCATTAAACTTCTTTTTCACCACCATCGGTATATATGTATCGGCCACAAAAGTAAAATCCATGATGAAAATTCAGTATATAAGTTCAGAAATTACCCAAAAATCTCGACAGCTCGAACTGGGCTCAAATCAAGCTGGAAACGCTGATGTTCTACTGCAGGAAGGCACCAAACATAGGCTTGTAGAAGTCAGATATACTGTCCAAATGATGTGAACTCTTTCCAGTAGCTCCGGGATTCAGTCACGCATCCACATTTCAGAGGGAACTCGAATCAGACTCCGAACGTGCCTAAAAGGGACTATGAAAGCTCTATTGTGTTGCTCTTGTGAACAGTGTTGGCTCGGATCCGAACTCAGCGAGTTAGTTCTGGCTCAGCGGGTCTGGATCAAGCTGAACTAGACTCAGTTGGACTGAGTTGGGCCCGAGATGGATCGGTTGGCCGAGTCTGGCAAGTTGAGGCTCGAATCATGTTTGGGTAAAGGTGATTGACCCGCCTGACTTAAACCCGATATGTGTTTTCAGGTTACAGCGTTGGGTTTGAAACTTCAAACCCAAAACCCAAATAACTCCTCTCAATCTCTTGCAGGGAAGATGAAATGCAGCGGTGAGGGCAGATATTGATGATATCCGATGACGAGATCGCGACAGCGGGAGTTGACGCGGTGAAGGCGAAAAGGAGGAGATGAAGTGGCAATGATCGAATCTATCACCGGCCCAAGAAAGACGAGGGGAGAGGTGTGGACCTGCAGGGGCTTGCGGCGTCAAAGACTGGAGCAGGAGAAAGTGGTGCCGGTTGCGGTCCGATCGTGAGGATGAAGAGGAGATCAAAGTCCAAATTTGTAGACGAGGTCGGCGAAAGACGGATATACATGTAACGGTCATAGGTTTAATTACCTCAAAATTCATAATCATCAACCTTATCGCTTGTTAATCAAAATATACTAAAGAAATTTCGACAGCAACTCCTCTGAAATATAAACTCCATCTCAATACAATAATTTAGATTTTGACAAACATCAGCCTACTAATAAATTTCAAAATTTCATCATATAATTCATCTCAAAGTAAATCAAATAACATATACATAAGAATTTCTTCCCTTGATATATATATATTCTAACCCAAAATAATTATCAGATCAACTCAATATACAAACTGCACATCGTTATATTTAATTCTCATTTATCAAAATGTAACACTATTTACTGTCACTAGCACTAACTCACAATTACTAATAAGATCAGAGTTTACAAAAAGGGAATCACATTCTACCATAAAATACATGCAATGTCTCAGGAGGATATCCTTTCAGCTCTAAACCGGACCTTCGCCTTGCCGGGACCTGAAAACATCAATCTATGGTGGGGTGAGCTCAACAGCTCAGTGAGTGAAATTAGTCAAAATAGAATTTGTATTATACTACCATTGTACTTCAAATATTATGCAGTTGAGCAATGTCAAAAATCAGTTTCAATACTTTCTACTTATGGTTGATACTGCAGCTTATGAATCATAAATTCTTTCTATTATCTGATACTTTCTATATGTATTCTTCTGGGTACACGTGACCAATATTTCATTAACATATAATATCAATGATTTTGCAATACTTGACCTACTCGTTAGTCTCTTATAATCACCTCTCTTGTTTTCAGATTGTATCATATTCGTATTTCATATATAGTCATGGTCACAGCACAACTCTTGGAGAGCCTAATCACAGCACAACTCTTGGAGAGCCTAATCTTACTCAATAGATTAGTTACAGTTCAATATTGCACCTACCTCAATATACATATGACAACACACACTACTCATGATAGTATCCAATTATAACTGTGTGTTCATACATGAAGAAATACGAGACACTCACATCCATATACTGAATGTCACAACAATCTATTTACCCGATGTCATAAACAACTATATGCATACACTAGGTGCCATACATATTAACATTCTTAATTCGGATATCATAAACAATCATCCATATACCGGATATCATAAACAATCATATGCATATACTAGGTGTCATACCTATTAACATCCATAATTCGGATATCATAAACAATCATATTCATATACAGGATATTATAAACAATCATATGCATATACTAAGTGTCATACCTATTAACATCCATAATTTGAATATGATAAACAATCATATCCATATACCCGATATCATAACATACATTCAAGCATACTTCAAAAAAATAATATCAATACTCCCCTTCGATCACCTCCGATTCAACCCGGTCCCTTCCTCCGAAACAATAAATAACAATACTCCCCTTCGGTCACCTCTGGTTAAACTCGATCTCTTCCTCCAATACAATAAATAACAGCAATACTCCCCTTCGAGCACCTCCGGTTAAACCCGGTCCCTTCCTCCAATACAATACATGACATCATATACATACTTATGCACATTTCTTATCACAAAGGCATTCACATACATATCAATGTGTCACATAGTCAAGTTCAAGCGATTTCATTTCTTAATTCATTAATTTCGAGGAATTCTTACCATTTTTAAGAGGTACCAAATACACACATAATGCATTCAACTTAATAATCCCTAATATCGTACCGGTCAAGTTCTGATTCGTAGTACCAGTATTCGCTTTTCTTAATCATAATACTTATTCACCTTTTATCATTCAGTTAACATCTGAGATTCATCATCAATTGCCTCTTTTATCCTCAGGCAGACTGCCTATTGGTTACAACTTGATTTAACTCAAAATTTTCTCATCACTTCTGATACAAGTGATAGTTACACGATAATTCTGATATTAATGAATTATTACACTTTTGAAATTATATTATCCTTTATTTCAATCAAGGACTGATTTTAATATTTGTTTGGTACGGCCTAAATTTACCCTAGGTTTCACCAATACCGGTGTTAACGCTACTGACTTCTATACAACATGTTTTGTTATTGTTTACTTCTATTTTCTAGCTCCAAACCACACAGTCAATTACTAAACAAATCATCATCTGCGTTCGCATATGAATCAAACCACACACATATATACATGCATACGCATACACATATCGCTTACCAATACTGGATTACTAATCTCATTAACACGACGCTCAATCTTTCGTCTGTATCACAAACTTTCAATTGTTAAGATAATTATCTAACTCTTACCGGTTAGATATAATCATGTCACTATAAAGATGTGACTTCCAAGCCTAATAGAGGATTCTGATGTTCTGATAAATCAATTACAAGGATACCCGAAAGTCTCTGGTGTATAGAGTAGGCATACCAAAATACTAGTTCAACACTATCGGTATTTATTTTTTGTGATATCGAATTATCCATCATAATCGATAAACTTAATATTAAGTTGTCAGATTTACTCAATACTGACTCTAACTGATTTTCACCAGTTTAATTACTCACTTGATACTTATACCATCATCGGTCACCCATTATCTGATAATCATCAGACTTGATCTTATTTAATAATTTTTTATTAATAATCATTAATCGCTAAAAAGTACAATATTTATTTATGAGTTCTGCTTCAAAAGTTTTATTTTTCCATCTCTCATCAGGTTCGATAAATCTTAGTTATTTATCCATCAAATTGCTTTCAGTTGCTACCGATTAACAGCTTAATCAATATATATAAATATGTAGGCCATCAGCCGACCTTTGATGCCTCAAGTGTGTAAGTTGATACACAATCACATTATAAGCATATATATATCATGAAACACAACAAATACGAAAACAGTATTCGCAAGATCAATACTCAACATACTACATAATATTTGAGTATCCCGTGTACTTAGCTTAACAATAAGCTTTTGAGATTCAATTTATTTATCAAGCATGTCCGGTAGTGATAGGAATTCAGTTGCTCTAATTCACTTCATTATCAATTACTTTGATCAGTTCCATCATTATCGGTTCACGTTCACAATTGCTAATTAACCAAAATGTCCTGATTCCATTCGAGTTATCAATATTAATAAAATTTTCAATAGTTAGTCAGTACGCTATTTCTATCATACTGTATCAATTACATGTATCTCATTTAACAGAGTTTTTTATATCACAGTTATGACCAGTTGCTCGAAGATAAAACCCCAATTTCATTGCTTAGTTCAATTCTAACATCAACCTCGGATTTTTGTTTTATACCAGCATCAGTATAACTGATTCTCTAATTATGCAATTATGATTGATGTGTCTCAAGTAATCTTTTGTCTTAACTGATTTCTAATTATTTCTTATTAATTAATAAACATCCATGATCTATAATCGATTTTTCGTTGTCACTGTTTAGTCTACTCACCGGGTACACCAGTGTTAACCAACCACCATCCGATTATTATTATCATAACTATAAATTTTATAACAGCTTAGATATCACTTGCATATAATATCAATCTTCACTTAACTAACATCATTATTATCTTAATAGTTAATACACATGCAATTATAGTGTTTAATGAATTTGGAGGTAGTCATTACCCACTTAACGATTTTCAGGTTAAGTAACTTCAATATTCATCACAGACGGATAAATGTTATTAGCTGAAGATTTATACTTGACAATTTCTATCAAAACCCAGTGTTTAATTATTCGGTTCTAAATTCTAATAAATACTCGCAACATATACATCATGTTCAGAGACTCACAAATGTATAACTCATGTGGTATTTGTCTATGTTCACTCATATTAATACGTGTTCAAGCACTTAATGATCATTTCTATACGAATTATAAATAGCAAAGTCACAATTTGATATCATACCCGTGTTATGTTCACACACATATACATAACACATCCACAATTTATCATTTGGATATCCTATTGGATTTCGGTTCCATTACACCCATTCACTTTTACAATAAATATCACAATCATCTTTTTAATACTATAATATCTTAATTCCACTGGATCAATATTATTAATAATTTTTCAATAATAATTATTTCTGAATTGGAAAAAATAATACTTGAGTTAGGACTTCAACTCACCGGCATCCGATAAATTCTTAAATGCCTAATACCACATACGAATATAGAGGATGTGTAGCTCTCGTTTCCACAATCACAACGGCTCAAGAATCGTCCGAATTCGACTTCTGATGGCCAAGATATCGTTCGAAATCAAAACCAATATAAAAGGTTAAATACGTAATAACTGAAAATATTCAGTGGGCTGTTTATAATTTTCGGGCCCAAAACAATTTGTTTATCTCACAGGGGCTAAAATAAAAATTTTTACCGTTAAAGGGTCGGGTTTTGGGTGCACACGGGTCGGGTTTTGGGTTAAACCCAAAACCCATTTGGGTTTTCACCCAAAACGCAGCAGCAGCAACCGCGCGCTGCTGCTGCCGCCCTCGCGGCGCCCCTGGCCGCCGGAGGGCCCCACAGAGAGAGAGGAGAGAGAGAAAGAAATAAGGGAGAAAGAGGTGGGTGGGGCCCGGTGCTCCCCCCACGGCCGCCCATGCCGCGCCTGGCCGACCTCCGGCGTCGCCGGCCACCACCAGAGAGGGAGTGAGAGAGAAGAGAAAATTCTCATCAACTCCTCCCTTATAAAAAAGTATCCCACCCACTCACCTACTCCCCATACCTCAATCAATCAATTTTTTTTTATTTTATATTTTTTTTATTTTCTTTTCTTTCTTCATCTCCCCAATCCATTAATAAAAATCAAAATTAGGATTAAATATCAATACCCGGTATTTATACGAGAATTTCATGTAGTATATACATCCGAGTATTTTTATATTTTCTATATCCCGCTATTTAATGATTTATAATTACTATAAAAAGAGTATCTGATAATATACCGATTATCGATCGCTTTATCAGTATAATCCAAATTTTAGAAATATACAGAATGAATCAGATTTATAATATTCAAGTGTTACACACACTTATATCGACGTACAAACATAAATAAATATCAATGTTTTCTCATATCAATTAATCCGATATGATTTATAAAAATTTAAATCCATTCCGAGATTTTCTTTAATGAATAACTGAAATTCATTTAACACAGGAACAAATAGTTTAATAATCATAAGAATTCACAGAAAAATATTTTAATCCAATGAAAATATTTTATCCCAGAGTTTACTAATCCGGGTTTACAATAAGGTGGCGGCGGTGGTGCTGTTGTCGAAGTTTGAGGGGATTGGCTGTGAAGTTTGGATGAGATCGCGACGGTCGACTTGAGATCTGATTGAGATGACGAGGATGGTGATGAGATCAGGCGATGAGATCTTGTCGGTGACGAGCGATCGTGGTCGACTTGCAAGAAGGTGATCTCGATGACGAGGAGGTCGTTGTTTTGTGTTGATCTTTCTCACTGGTTGTCGACGAGGATGCGGTCGTTGTCGATGAGAATTGGTGGATCTGAGGGAGAAATATAAATTTGGCGGTGTTGGCAACGGCGGAAGTTCGACGGCGAAAGTTAGGTGACAGAGGTTTGTAATGACGGAACGGTTGCAGAAGGGTGTTGTTCTGTGTCTTCGTGACGGTAGCGAAGTCCGAGAAGGTGGGCGCTGGACGATGACAGAAAGACAGCGAGATCCAATGGGTTTAGTTGACGACACAACCAAGAAGATGAACAATGTGTTTTTTTTATTTTTTTCTGATTTTGTTCTCTTTTTTATTCTTTTCTTTTTTTTCTCTTCTTTCTTTTTTTGAACTAGAGAAGAGAAATGGGGGGAATTGTTCTAGGGTTTGAGGAGCTTTTTTTTGAAATTTTTATGGAGGTTAGGGTTTTGTGGAGAAAGCAGAAATTTCAACTCTTATACCAAATCGATGCGTGATGGAGGGGGTTTTAGGGTTTGTGGTAGAAATTTTGGTGAAATTGAAAAGGAACAGGGATTTGGGAATTGAATATGATCACGAATCGCACCCCAGATCTTGGATTCACCACCTGATTCAATTCAATTCATGAGATTAAACCAAAACACACAAAATTTTCATAGGAAAATAAATTTTTAATCAATTAATTTCTTCAAATTCATCACGTAGCTATATATAGCCTACAATACGTACATCATACGTGCAATTACTGACAAAGTCAAATCTACCCAAGTCAAATTCAAATAACTCTTAATTCTTGATCAAATCTACTAAATCTAAATTCAAATAAAATCCTAAATCCTACTAAATCTGGACTGTTCGATTCCCCATCATAAATACAACTTCTCATCTCTATGCATTAATTAAAGTTCTATTTAAATTTCCTATTCCTTTTTCAATTGCATCATTTAATTTTTTGCATTGTCAGAACTCTTACTATCCTTAAATGCCTTTTCACGCATGTTATAATATTTTTATGAGAAAGATAAATTCTAGGACGTTAAATACAGCCTTAAGTTATCAATATTTATATACACGTCACATAAAGAATGCACGATATGAACACCCAACATTGATCTCATATCCCTGATATTATCGTCTGATGTCCACGATCTCATACGGAAAAAAACCCCATCTAATATGAAATTGATACATGATATTTTAAAACCTTGAGTCTAAGAAACAAAATAGATCCAGAAAGATTAAAAAAATGATTTGTTCACTAAAAAACTAAAAGAGAATCTCCTTTATTGATAGGCATACAAGAATTTTTTTTTTTTTGAAAATCAAATAAATAATAATCATCATAAAAAGGAAATATTGCAAATAAAACAATTCCTAATGTACCAAGAATATGTATCCTTCAGAGAATCATGAAGTAACCAATTAGCAAGGAGCATTCCATAAAAGTTTCCTGAAAATTATTTTATCGGGAAGCAAATTACCTCAAACCATTCAACTTCAATCCTCCCTGCTTTGAGAAAACCCGACCTCGAGTTTTGAAATGGACACATTTAACATATAGATTGATGAGCAGTTGTTCGATGATGATAGATACAGATTAAAGTATACATGCAGCAAAACGCTCCAGCACTGGATCCAATCTATAATACTTATCCATGGCAATGTAGCTCTCTCCATTTCCTCGCTATAGAAGCTCGCTTTGCCGCAGCCCGCCTAGATGCACTTTGATGAACTCCAATTCTGATTGAATAGTTGAGGAACCTCAAAGTTCTTATTTAATAATTCGAAACCTATCACCTCTTCACCATCATCACCACCACATTCACCCTAGACTGGTGCCTATTCGAGTTGCAAGGATGTGATCTGATCTTCAACACTTTAAGGCTCGGATCCAACAACCATCAACTTAGACAAGGCATCATATTCCTTCTTTACATCCTGATCTTGTTGGACATTTCATCTATTAGGTTGTGAGTGACTACATAGTGATAGATTAGGTGAAGATGATTGCATTTCACATGCTGACTGCATAGAGATCAACCAAAGAAGAGGATAGAGAGGAACAATTTCAACCTTATTGTCGTGATTGTCTTCTTGCCCTTGTTACTTTAGTCCCTTCAGCTTGCAATCCAAATTCTAAGCAGAGTTGCCCCAGAATTTGGGTAACATCCTCAAAACTCACCAGCTGCACTCCAAGATGATAACAGCTGTGGCAGGACCGGAGAGCTTCAAACATTGGGTTTGGGTAGGTGCTCCAATACCAAATGATGGATTAAGAGCATGATTTCAAATATCAGTCGATTCTATGTATTCAGCAATATCTTATTGGCTTTTTAGGTACCCAATATGATATTGACCATATATATCAGTTGATATGACAATATAGGTACTAAAAACCATTGGCTAATACCAATAATGAGACTTTAAACCATGGTTATGAGGAAGCCAAAAAAAGCAAATTAAAAGAGAACACAAAAAATGATATCTTTAATATATTTTTGTGGCCTCACACCCAAGCGTCTTGCACTACAAACTCAAGAAACTCTCCATCATTAATAAAAGAAAAAAAAAATTCTATTAAAGACCCTCTCACTACACCAAAACCTGGAATTACAATGAGATTAATGCTTCTATATTCTAACACGTTCATGTAGGTTGAGTGCCTTTTTCATGAGCCGAAACTTCATGCAGCAATGTATGCACAACAATATTTTTCTTTTAATCCGCTTTTTAAATGCATGCCCACTGACATCGAACCAGGGTTACTTGCTCTAGTACCATATTAAAGTCTTTGCCATTGTACCAAAACTCTAAAGTTCTGGTGGAAGTAATGCTTTCATATTTTAACACTTTTAATGGCATAGTCCTATGTCATCTACAACTCTTGAGCATGAGAAGACCTCGCTTTATTTATACTAAGATGATTGCTTAAAGCCTAAGAAACTAAATAGATCTAGGAAGATATCAAAAGATTTGTCTTCTAAAAAACTAATCCTAATAAAAAGAAAACTGTCTTTATCTATACTGACCCAAAAATTACCTAAAATCCCTTAAAAAGTGAGAATGTAAATATCATAATGTTTTCTAACCTTCTATAGGACTTTCATAAATTAATTCTATAAAAATAAAAATTAAATAAATCCACTACTGAATATCTCTTAAAATTCCTTTATTTCATAAAATTATCAATAGTAAAATAAAGCTCCAAGAATATCAAATAATCGTGATCACCTCCCTTTGTTAATCTAACCTCAAATTTTATAAACCACAACAAGACTAAGAAATCAGAAAACCTTCAATATAGATTCCCACATTAATCTCAGCTATGATGATTCTCTTCTCTTCTTTAATCCACTTTCTTTTCCTTGGTCGCCACCCTTCTGTCTGTTTCTTTCAGTTTTTTCCTCCCGAAAAGATGTGTTATCTTGTTAAGCATCACACATAACTTTCTTCCGAGTTCTAACTGGATCTTATTTGATAGCCCAATAACTCTAAAACCTCTATCCATTATTCTTTTGTTAAACCACCCTCCTCTAATAACAAATAACCAAATACTTTTGATTTGTCTCCACATTACAAATACATTAATTTAAAGAACCTTACAGTGTTTTAAAAAACCTGTTTTATAACCCGTTATATAACATAACACTGACCAATCGTTATGTAACAGGTCTAAAAAACGCAATGTTTGATAACTATAGTTATTTTGCTCGTAACTTACGTTACGTTATTAATATAACGCACCGAAACCTACGTTACGGTGCAAGTCGACTTTTTATAACCTCATATTCTCTCTGTCTAGAGAAAAAAATCCCCCAAATTCGCTCGCTTGCTCGTCCTCTCTGCAACATTGTCGTCGTGTCCTCATCGGCGCCGAGAAGAAGACATACCTCCCATCGACAACAAAAGAAAAAGACCTTCCTCTGATGGATATCTGTCGTAGTGGTTCTCACTGGCGTCGTCTCCAGGCAGTGGCTCTCTCTCTCCAAGCACAGGTAAGCTCTCTCCCCCCCAATCTCTCTCCCCCCCCCCCCGATCTCTCTCTGCTTTCTCGCCCCGATCACCCTCTCTGAGATCGGGAGAGAGAGCAGAGAGATCGGGAGGGGGAGAGAAAGCAGAGAGATCGGGAAGGGGAGAGAGCAGAGGGAGATCGGAGCAGAGAGATCATGGATAAATATCGGAGAGAGTGAAGGACACGGGGAGTTTAATTGAATAGCATATTGTAGATTGAATTATGAATTATAATGAATAACATAACTAAAAAGTATGAATTATGATTGAATCATGAATTGTTGTAGATTGAATTATGAGTGTGTCGATTGAATAGCCTGGTTAAAAATTATGAAATATAATGAAATATGTGAATCAAATTGTTATTTGTGTAGATGAAATTATGAATTATAACTTGTGAATGTGAAAAATTATTCTGATACTTGCTAAAAATTGTTGTGAGACTTGTTTTTTTAAATTATTTTCTTATTTATAAAAAAATTTAAATATAGTATATATATTTATTTTTATTAATTAAATATTAAATCGCGTAACCTACATTATGCGTTACGTTATAACCTATATTAACATAACAGAAGAAAAACGTTATCATTACGTTATTGTTATTTTAAACATTGGAACCTTATACAAATGAGTCCAAAGTTTCCATAATTCTTTTCTTTATGATAAATGATTAATTATTAATCCTAAAATGTTGAGATATTACATTTTTAACCCCTCTAAAAAGAAGTTTTTCATCCTTGAAACTTGTTCATATAGGTGTTTCATCATTTTCAATCAAATAGGATTATATAATCAATCATCAGACTCCAGCCGCAAAAAGTCATAATTGTATTTCTCCTCTAAATCACTGAACCATCCACAAATACCATACAGATCTATATCTGTATTCTAATAGCATTCTACATTGATCCCAAATATCACCTAAAAGCATGGATTGTAAATCCATATAAAACTTATGGATGGTTTAGTGATGAAGAGGAAAAATACAATTCTGACTTTTTGTAGCCAGAATATTTGATTGAAAATATAGAGACCCATATGAACATCAAGTTTCGAGAACAAAACTTCTTTTAAGGGCATAAGAATGTAATACCCCAATTTCTTATGATTAATAATTAATTATTTAATTATAAAGAAAAAATTATGAAAACTTTGGACACATTTGTAAAAGGTTATTTAAATTAAGAGTGTACTAGTAATGTGGAGACAAATCAAGAGTAATAGGTTATTGTCATTAAAGGGGGGTGAGTTTCACAAAAGAATGACGGATAGACTCACTGAGTTACTCGGTTATCAAATAAGATACAAAAAATTTAGATCCAATTAGAACTCAAAAAAAAGTTATGACGTGTAACGAGATAACTCCTTATCTTTTTGAGAAAAAATTGAAACTGGAACAAAGAGACTGAGATACACTAATGCCAGTGGCTGGGGAAAAAAAAGAAAGAAAGTGGATGAAAGAAGATAAAAAGAATCATCAAAAATGAGATTAAGATAAGGATCTATCAATGTCTCTATCGATTATTCTTTTGTAAAATCACTCTCCTTTAATAACAAATAACTTATTACTCTTGTATTTGTCTCACATTATGAATACACTCTTCATTTAAATTAACCCTGTACAAAGGAGTTTAAAGTTTCTAAAATTCATTTTTTTATAATTAAACAATTAATTATCAATCCTAAATATTACATTTATCAATGAGCATACAAGATATTATTGAAAATCAAATAAAAATCTAATCCTAATAAAAAAAAGAAATACATGCAAATAAAATACTACATAGCAAGAGAGAATCCTTGAGAGAATCATGTAGCAACCAATTAGCCAAAAGTGTTGCATAAATGCCATAAAAGCATCCTCAAATTGTAACATCGCAAATTACCTCAAACCAATGTCCTTATCTAAATCCATCATCTCCAAAATCTACAAACCCATCAATTTTTCTAAAGCAATATCCATTAAAACCACAAAATAAATAAATGTGAAAACACTCCATCACCGCTTTCCTTCATGAAAAATCCATCATGTCTAAATTTATACCTTTTTCTAGCATCAACGAATTTTTTATGCAAAACCCTCTCAGCTCTCAAGTCTTTCCTCAACCCATGGCAAATTAGTTACGTCAACATACTCTTCCAAACGCCAAATGGTTACTCCTTCCTCTTCCAAGTTCATTCTCCGTCACGTGCAAATCACCCTTGCACCAATAGGTCTGTTCTTTATAAGGATGGGCTCATAATATTCACTGATGGAAAAGAGGATTGGAGTTATGATTAGGGTTTAGCGATGAGAGAGGTGTGTTAGGTTTACAGATACAAAGAAATGGATGATATATAGAGGAGAAGAGGAGAAGTTTGTGAATTAGACATGATAGGGTAGAATAGGAGTACAAATAATCTAAATTATCTACTGCATTCCCATTAGAAACTGACAATGGGACTAACTCTGGGTTTCTTATTTCTTTCTTCTTTTTTTTATTATTTTATTATATTATTATCATTATATATATTTTTTATTTTTTTAAGTGTGGGGGTTGTTTCATTTAATGGTTGATGGGGATTATCTCAAAGGGTAGTTATAAACAAAGGTTTTATTGTATATCCTAAAAAAATAATATAAGAAAGTTAAAGACAATTGGGAAGCATCTGATTTTTTTAAGTGGAACTACAGGTCCCGAAGGAAAGAATTATTAAGTCATCAAAAATATACTAAAGAGAGGGCATTGGAGAACCTTGATATGGATAATGCAACTACAGGAGTCACGAACCTTGAGCGAACTTGAAAACTTTGATATAGATAAGGCAAGTAAAGGTCAAAACACTCAAAAATGGATGCAAGAGCAGGCTCATGATCACATAACAAACAATGACAAATGAATCTGAACTGCTAAGCCTAGGATTAAAAAAGGTGGCAATATCAAGAAAGAGAATAACCAATCTTAGTTTCCATGATTTGAAGACACGGACACGAGTCTCTTACTCTAACAAGGACACGGTGTCGGACACAATAAATGTCTAAAATCTAGATATGATGACAGGATTAAATATTCAATTTTTCCTGAATGTATTGCATATTTAACAAACAATTATATGTATTAGGCTAATATTAATAATGACTTAATTTCGTAAAATGATCTATAAAATTGTTAACTTTTGTCAAAGGCATATCGCACTTCATTTTATGCAATATGTTTTGAGGTAAATAATACTTTATACATTTGTAAGTGTCAAATACACATGAACATGTGTGTCGGACACACCATCTTTTTAGAGGGAGAAGTGTCCTACATATCATATTTTCATGCAATAAAATCAAATAAATCTTGCAAACAACAAAATATGCACAAAATGCTCTTTAAAGTGCAAATCTGATGACTTCTCTCCATGTTTATAACACATAGAAATGAAGGAAAACTTAGATAATCAGGCGCAAGTATAAACAAATAAAATTAAGCGCCCTTACCATGATGTAACTTCTTCCAAAGCAAAGAGTACGCCTCCAACAGGAGCTCTGAAAGCAGCAGCCACACCAGCTGCGCATCCACATGTTACCTATGGAAGACAGAAGGACAATCAGTCACCCCAAAATACAGCTCAGGCACAACAAAGCAGATGGAAGGGGAAATAACAAAAACTGAATACAATGACATAAGAACAAAGAGGCGACATAGACATGGCTTCACGCAGGCATGTGAAAATAAATAATGCACTGCTGTCCTATGCAATCCATTAACTAGTATCAGTCTCAAATCAAATCTCTATATGCATTCCCATCAGTAAGTGTCAATGTGTAACAGATGGAACGCAAAAGCAGCTAAATTTGATTTATTAAACATCACTGCTGAAATTTCTCAATATTTTTTTATTAGTTGCTTTATATTGAATATATCTGGAAATAATATTAGATGAGATAGGCCAAATTAATCTCCACATGTAGTTTCTAACTTGCAAAGGTTACACATCAACTGCCTAAAAACATTAGGATTGCAGTGTCCATGACTTTAACAAATATAAGAGAACCAACACCTAACAGGAGAACTTAGAAGTATAAGAGAAGTTTGTGTTCAAGAATATGACAGATGATTCAAGTTCACCAATGTGGCCTTCCAGGCGATGAGCCTTGATTCAAAAGGAATGACACCATTCACAGGCATCACCACCTCATGCAGCTTAGGGTACCATTTTGTGAGACCTGTGGAGTTGATAGGCAAAGGGGTGAAAACTAAAAAAGAGGAAAACTATTTAAGATGGAATAGTCTATTATCAGGCATGATAAACAAAGATTTTTAATGGGTTTGATGTCAAGAGTTCACTATATGCCTAATATTCACTAAGATTTGCTATAATTTTCAGAAGAAAAAAGGTGCATGTAGGAAGTATCAGATTAGGTCATGGAATCTCAAGGAAGCTGGCAATGACAAGGTAGAAAGGCAATGCAAAAGCATATACTGAAGAATTTAACAACCCTCATAGGTAAGAAATGCTACGGTATATCACAAGTTTAATTGTCAGCATCATAAACTCAAAATAGGAACTGAAAGTTTTTCAGCAGAGGCAGAGAGAGACACCCAACTAAATAAGAACCCCAGAAAATGGTAAGATTTGGACAATTTCATCCTGAACACAAGCAACTAAGACTAGGATCAATTTTAAGTTGTGAACAGAATTAAAGTGATTTGATATATTTCATCTTATGTTTTCTTAGCTCCCCAAGTCTTGTAATTTTCTGAACTTTGTAGTTCTTCAATCCAAGATAGTATAGCTTCTGTTAACCTCCGGTTTACTTTTCCAATAAGTGATATTAATATATCTTAATATGTAAGCTGTGCTTGTTAGCTTAGAATGCTAGGACTGTATAGAGGAGGCAAGAACAATGCTCGCATAGATAAACAACGACATCACCACAATGACAAGATTTTAGATTGTGTTAGACACTAGAAAGGTAGGTTTTCTTTGCATGTATTAGCGCAGCAATTACATACCTTTCTCAGTTTATTCACGCCTCCCTCCCTCCCTTTCTCCAAAGGTTATATAGTATAGCATGTTGCATGCGTAGGACAATGGCAAGGTGTCATGTATACCTTCATTCTTATTTTCAACAATCACAATTATTTTTCTAATATTCAGCAAGTGTGAAGGAAATATTCAGAAGAATGGGGGCAAACAAGGAGAATCCAATATACAGTCTGCAAATAAATAAGAATTTACTGGCATCAGTTTGTCACAGAGGTGGAAGAAACTCACAAGGTCACGGCGATCTCGATCACTCTCGAAAACTTGCAACCACCTCCAACGTAGGTGATACTTTGTGGATCCACCCTACAGGTACGCAAAATCATATTAGTTAATCATGCTGATAAAAACATACACTAGTAAATGACACCAAGCTAACTTATCATAGAAATAAAGCTTTTACTTCTGACTTATGAAATAGGCTGCCTGCATTATACCACAGCAATAAAGATAATTTAACTGAAATAGCACAATAATAAAATGAGAAAAATTGGAATAAATAGGTAATATGATAGAGATTATTGATGCAACCTTGTCTCAAAGCTGATTTTGAAGATAAGTAACACAAAATAAATTCTGAAATAGGCTTGAGTTACTACACTCCTTTCTCAAAGCACATAAAAATAGTAACATCAACTCGCAGGTTTTCTCTTGACCCATCCGATAGCAAAAAAAAAAACTACAACATAAGCAATGCAATACCCATAGCCCTAACCCTAAAAGTACAAATGGCAATGAAGAAATCGCAATGCAATACTCATAGACCTAACCCTAAAAGTATATATAAAAATGAAGAAAGCATAATGCAATACTCATAACCCTATTTCAATCCACTTGGTCACCAGACAGCATGGGGCCCAACATAATAAGTAAAAATTAAATAAAATTATGAATTATAAGCATCCAAAATATGAAATTAGAAAGAGATAAATGGCTTCATGATAGGAATCGTGTCTATTCAAGAGGCACTTGGAGGGAAAAAAATCTTGGTCTTTGATGTGTTATGTTTCAGTTCCGTATTCTTTGATGTGTGTTTGAACCTTTCTTCATCTGAGTCTGATTTAAGTTCGGGTTAGAGTCAATGGTTGGCTGATGTGTTTAGCTACTTTTATTTAATTTTTAGGATTTTTCTATTACTTTTTTGGGTTTAGAGGGTATTTTCAAGATGGTTATTAATTTATTGGTGAAATTCCTACATATAAGTTTTTCTTGTGTTTTCTCCCTGTGATGGAAATGAAGGTGAAGTTTGGTCTGGTGATGGTGATGGTCTGAGGCCATCTCTTTTCTTATCTTTCTTCTCTTTTCTTCTTATATTTCCTTCCTTTCCCCCTTTTCTTTGCTTCTATGCTCTCAAAACTGTACCTTTCAGATCCTTTTCTAGCCCACCAATCCAAGGAACAATTCACTTCGATGCCCCACCAGATTTGGTCCAGTTTTTAGCCTTGTTTTCCCCTTCTACCTTTGTCCAGAGCAGTCCCAGTGCCCATTCTGTCAAATTTGCTGCCGGCAGCGTTCTTTCCAACCCTAAAACTATTAGTTATACCTCCAAACACCTAACAGATCACCATGCTTTGCGGATCAACATCCCAAATCCACTTGTGCAATCCTAGAACCCTATAACAGCCATGTAAAGAGCATCAAAACTCCCATGTTGTTGTTTTTGAGATCTCTGATCGTGACGTTGAGATTTGTCTCTGGAATTCCCATGGAAGATCGTCAACTAAAAGAATGGTACGACCCAAATACTTCCATCAGACCTAAATTTGGGATTGTTCAATTGTGTGTATGATCTCTCATCTCTCACACCTCATGTTCGAACTCTGATATCAACTTGTAACTTTTTGAGAATAATTGATCTCCTATTATTTGTTTACAGTTTAAATTCATTATTTCAACTGCTATCTAGATTAAATCTCTTGTTGTGATTGCATACTCATATTAGACTTACTAGCTGTCTTTGCATATGCATCTTTATTTATGGCATCATTGTTTGGTTAGTGTACGTCAGAATTTGTTGCATCTTTGTGTATAGGCTTGTTTGTCTTGTTTAATCACAACCAATAAGAATTACCATAAATTTCTTTACATATATATGCTTATTTTTGCACTTTGCATTTTCACTCCCTATAGTCCAGTCCTGTGATACGCCACCTAATACAATGTGTAATATATGAGAAGCAAAGGCCATACCTGTCCAAGAAGAGAGGCAATACAAGCGCCAATGTGGACAAGAGGACCTTCTTTGCCGAGAGCAAGCCCACCTCCTACTGAGCCAATACTTCCAAATATCTACACATAAAGGGAATTAAAAGATGCAGTGTCAAAATTATATCAGAATTCAGATTTTAGCATATTATTAATAGAGAAGTAGGGGAACAAACTTTTCCAATCAATGTTCTAAAGAAAAGAATCCCATGTGTATCAATTCCTGCATATTTGTTTAAATGTATGAGTATTTCGTCAAGAAAATGATTACTGTTTGCAAATGTGAATATCATATCAAGGGACATACCATTTAAGTACCCTTTAATCTCAGGAATACCAGATCCTGCTGCTGCTGGGGCAAACTGGGTGATGATATATACAGAAGAAAAGACCAAAGCCAAATTGAATATAATGAACACCAAGAAACCCGCAAAATAAGAATGTTGTATGATAGAAAAAGTTGCAGCATATTTCCAGCCAGAAAAGTTCTCAACCGCCAGATTAATAAATACTGCAGCTACACCGGTGCCTGAAAGTAAATAAAATATTCAAGCAAACAATTGCAAAATGCCTGACCAGAGATATTAGGCAAAATAAAAGGTGACTTCGACTATGAGCTAGCTTGAGAACAGAAGTAATAACCTACTGCAAGATCATTATATGCAAAACTCATATCATGAACAATGACATACAAGAAATTACTTTGACTCTGAAACAAGAAAACGAATCAAAATACAACTCAAGAAAGGGTAAAAGATCATTACCTACACCTAAATGGAGTTGTCTGTGGAACACATATGATGCAGGGCATTTCACCCCCCTCAAACAGGTTTTTGGATTCATTTTTAGTTTTAGAATTTGAGCAAATTTAGTCTTGTCTATTCTCATTTCTATATTTGGAGAAGAGATTAGCTTAGGATGAAGTTTGTGTTCTTGGTTGTGTTTGGTTTAGCATTAATCTTTATAGCTACTTTACCTTTATTTGCCTTTAGACAACTATATCACCTGAGATTTGATTTGCCAGTCTTATACTAGGGTTTCCTATGAAAGGAAGTGATAAATAAGAAATTTAGAAAAACAGGAGACATTTGAGTAGAGATGAGAAAGGAGGGAAGGCACACAAAAATACTTCAATTTCAATTCAGATCACAAATGATCAACTTCATTCATAAAAACACTACTATTTCTGATTACACCACTCTATTTAATGAGCAAACTCCGACTATAATATAAGATAAGAAACCTCATCTAGAAACACAAACAAGGTAAAAACGAATCAAAATAACTCTCAAGCTCCATCTAAAGTGATATGATAAGAAAAGTAAATCAAATCTACTAACTGAAAAACTTAAGATAAAACTAATCCAATACTCCAAGGTAACACATTTGGGCAAGCAAGTCTCCAAGATCATCCATTTTATGCTCCTATGGCAAAAGCTATTCTCTATCAATTCTCCCATGGTTGGAGAAAACTCAATCTCAAGTTGTGAAAATGAGGAGGATGAGGAGGTGAGAATCGACTAGGTGGAAGTGATGATGTGGTAGAAGCAATAAAGAATCAGACATGACGAAACACAACTGGAGAAGGCGGTAGGCAATCTTCGGTGTTGATGCAACCTAGGATAAGATAAGGCTATGGGACACAATTAACTCCATTTGGCTACACAAACTAATGATGACCATCAACTTGTGCCAACTTCTGAAATTGTTGAGGCTGCTCTTCATAAGATCTCTGTCGAAGAGACATCAAATTCACTATGGTCCAAAATACGACTCAACTCTTCTTATAATGATTTATGATATAAGTTAATTTTCCAATTAATTTCTGCATTAGACTATGTTGCAGGTAAAAGATAATGACAACCCATCTTGCAATATCTCTCACAACATCTAAGATATCAGAAAGAAATTCAAAAGTAATACCTTTGCTTTCCTCAATCACACATGGCATAACATCCTCCATTAATAAGAAAATATAATCTCCGTGATGAAACCTTAATTCTTCAAAAGGTGACAAAAAATCTCCACAATTAATGCATCACATTTAAGACATACCATAACAACACATGATTATACCTTAAAAACACCTCCAAGTAGTGAAATCCTCTTTTGAAGAGTGGCATGACATGTCTTCTAATCCATCAAAGGCTCCAACTATGGTTTCAAATATTGGTTGATTCTAATACGTATTAGCAAATATCGTACTATATTTTGAGATATCCGATAATATTAGTCAAGGCCAATATTTTTTATATTGGCAACCGATATTGACGATACTAATACTAAAAACCAATGGTCGATAGTGATACCGAAATTTTAAACCATGCTCCAACAATCATTTCAAAGTCTCCTTCACTGTATCGCTCCATATGGATGATTTGGTGCAAGGATTCACATAACTCTACAATGGTGGCATGCTATGACAACTTGCGCATTTACATTCTGCTTTCTCAAAATTCATTTTCAAGCATAGCACAAATCAGAGGATCTTGTGTGTACAAGATGGATCTGGACGATGCTTTCTCAACTCTTGATAAAAGATCATGAACAAATGAGGCAGAGGAAGTAGCTTACCATTGGAGGAGATCTGAAAGGGTTGTCTCCAAATCTTCCTAACTTGTACTCTAATACCTTTGCACTGATCTCCATGTGGAAGGAGAGAATACAATTTGAATCCATGCTCAAATCTCATTGCTGGTGAAAAATCCCAACTACCTCGCCATAATGTTGATTGCATAGTTGATGTGATGTTGCAGTCATATGATGCGACTTGGAAAGTGAAGAAGAATGATCGGCTACATGTAGTGAAGATGTTGGATAAGGTGACTGATTAGTGTAGTCAAAATTAAAAGAGAGAAGTTGAATCTGAAGTGAAGAGACGAGGGAGGGCAGACTTTTCTGTTTGCAGTTACTGTAAATACAATAGCCCACAGTTTTTCCCCCCTGCAGCAATGGTGCTTCTTTTGTTGGAGTATGATTTGTGAAGATATAGGGTTTAAGGTGGATCGATTTACAATTGGATCTCGATTATAATTGAAAGCATTGGATAGAAAGTTGGACTTTAGGAGGTTTGGTGTACCCTGCATGCTCTGATGTCAAACAATAGCGAACAGGATTTGATAAAAAAGAAATTTAGAGGAAAAAAGGAGAGAAATTTGAGTAGACATGAGAAAGGATGACTTCAGATAACAAAGAATCAAACTAAACATTAACACACCCTCAATTGGATCTCAGTAGATAAAATTTGTTCATCAAAACAAAACTACTAATTCTGATTACACAACTCCGTTTTATAAGCAAGCTCCAATTATTAGATAAGAAATGTAAATCAAATTCTAAACAATGCCATCTAGAAACAAAAACTAAAGATAATAACTAATCAGAACAACTCTCTAATTTGTATCGGAAAGAGATGATAGAAGAAAAGAAGATAAAATATACTATTGAAAATCCTAAGATAAAACTAATCTGGCGCTCCAAGATAATCTAGTTGGGAAGAAATCTCCAAGATCATCCATTTTATGGTGATGAGGTAAAAGTTGTACTCCATTGCTTTGGGATATGGATGATGATCTTTATTTTAATGAATGGATTGAATGATTGATTGGTTACCTTGTGATTGAGATTTGTTTTTAATCGAGTGTTTCCTTCCAAACTCCCATTCCTTCCCTGTCTCTGTAGATTTGATACCAGCCAAGATCCGATTGTGTCAATCCCAATGCACCTAGAATTCCACCTCAAATCCACTTTTAATCTAAACTAACAACTATGTATTTAGCTTGCATGAAAATCTCTCAAGCGACATGTGGTCCAAAAATATATATATATATATATATATATATATATATATATATATATATATATATATATATATATATATATATATATAGGTAGTGTTTCAACACTTCTTGATCGCAGTCCTCCAGACGCGACAACCTCCTAAATTTCAACGCTTGCATTGAATCGACTTCATTTCCAGCCTACTCAATGTCTTTTGCATCTTTTGCCTCGTCTGTCACAACATCCAGATTTTCTCAACTACATTACCTTCCATCTTTTGGCTAATTTGCGTCGGCAATGCGGAAATATAGTCCCAAGTATGTTTTTTATACTTTCTCAACTTCATTAACTAGCTGGAATTTTTATTGTAGTCCTAAAAAAGTCAAATCTGGAAGGGGGAAAAAAAGAATGAGAAAAGACAAAACAAAAGAAGAGACGAGAAACAATCTCTTTAACTTGTTTTGCCGCAAAACTACATATGTTTATCTGTGACGACGCCTACAATGAAGTTTACAAAACAAATCAACTATTTGTTAAAATTCCTCATACCATTCTCCTGTCACCATTTAAGATGAGGTATAGAGAACCTAGCCTTTACTTCTGGCCTATTCCTCTTGGTTGGCATTTTCGCCTTTTAAATTATTGAGACAATCTGGATCAGGGATGGATATTCAAGCACTTGCCCCATATAAGTTCCCTGAGTATGATATTGATGCTAAAAATCAACTTGATGTTAACGATTAATGTATCTAGCCTCAGTGTTGCAAGCTATCAATATTATGGCAGGGTTGACACTCCTTTGGGATATCACTACTTCCCTACACCAGGGCTCCATACTTGGCTGATTAGGCAGTAGATATAAAAAGGCATGCCGGCATAAGCTTATTAACCAAGATTAGGCAGAGTAATTAACATCAGACAGAAATCACAAAAGAATTTAAAGCAAAATCAATTTATCCAAGTCTTTCAAATCAGTAATTTCACATATAATGAGTAATTGAACTAAAACAGCAACCTTTACAAATAGAAGAAGAAGAAGAAGAAGAAAAAAGTTCTACTGACCAATTCCAATTAGCAAGGAGAAGAGCCATTTCACAATCACATGGTACCAAACAAACAGCTTCCCCCTGCGCGCCTGCACGAAAACAGAACCACTAACAACAGATTTAAACTAATAAATTAAACCCTAGACCCATTCATCAATCAATCAACCAACGAACCGACAGCTCTTTCATTTCCTGTACCTGTTCTTCTCGATACGCGTAATTCTCGATGACCTCGTAGTCGAGGCTCTCGTCGCCGCCGCCGGCGAGGATCCTCCGGGCGGTCTCCTCCTCCTGCGCCTCCGCGTCCTCGGTGCTCGGCAGCCGGGACCAGGCCAGCCTCGCCGTCTCCATCCCGGTCTGCAACTGATTGGAGAGCATGATGATCCGCTCCGTTCGATTTTAGAGCATCGAACTGGGATTTGATCTGGACCTCGACTCGAATCAATCAAGGAGAGAAAGGGGAAAAAAAAAAGAAATGGAAAATTCGGGAGAAAATTTATTGCTCTTCGCGATCCTAATTTTAATTTCAACTGCCAGATGAGAAGCCGTGAAAGGAAAAATCTGTGATGAGTCCACGGAGAAAAGAAGAGGGAAAGGTAAAATGTGGCTCTCAAAATTGCTCATCAGTCCGCTTCAATTAAAATGTGAGTAGAAGCATCTCCATCTCTCTCTCTCCCCGTTTTTTTTTTTCTTTTTCTTTTATTCAGGAAAAAAATAAGGCAGTAAATCAGTATACAGGCTTTTTTTTTTTTTTTTTTTTTTTTTTCGTGCAATAAAACGGAGGAGCATTTCATTCTCTCTCCAGAAGGCTTAATAAATAAAACAAAATTACTGCTTGTGATGAAACTGAGCGGCGAAAAATGAAAGGAAGAGGAGAAAGAAGAAAGAGTGGACAGACGAGAGAGGGAGATAGAAGAGAGGACAGGGGTAAGGAGACGGAAGGCAAGGAGAATGGGGAGGAGAGGGCCTCTCAGATTCTTTTTTTTTTTAGAGGAGAGACGGACGGACAAAGTGCAAGAAGAAGTCACAGGAGAAACCCTACTTTGTTTGGTTTGATTAATACATCATTGTGGGCAATGAAAAAAATCGACTGACGGCGATCATCGGCGAAAGAGCGACAGAGGGGCGGAGGCGGCAGCGCTTGGGCGGCGGCGGCGAATGAGCGAGACGAAGGAGCAGGCGATGCTCTCTCTCTCTCTCATGCGAATGAAGACAGACAGATAGACAAACAAATTTCATATAAGAATCACGAGAAAAAAACTTATCTTCAGCAGGTTTTGATTATACAACTCAAAAAGGGAGCTAATTATAAATACTCTATCTGAGACGCTTTTAGAGATTCTCTAAAAGCGCCATAAAATTTGACAGATGATTTCCTTTTGGGATAAGAGTTATTTTGCAGTCACAGCTGGGTGTTATTATGAAAGTTTTAGTATAACCAGCTACTCGTTTGCCTCTTTTAATAGCATATAAATAATGCCTGAGAGCTCTTGTTTTGATTGCATTCCAAGTGCCAATCAATCTATGTAAGTGGAAATTACACATCCAATAAAGGTCTGTGTTTGGTTTGTTGCAAGTGAGAGAAAAAAAATATAAGTGAGAAATGAAGAGAGAAAAAGCTGAGAAAAAAGACAGAAAATTGAAATTTATGCAATTTTTTCGGTGTTTGGTGGTAATGTGAAAGTGTAAGATATATTGTGTTTTTCAGTATTTGATTGGTGATGTGAAAATGGAAGAGGAAAAGTTGACAACAAAGCTGACAGCAAAATAACATTAAAATAAATATTAATTATGAAAAAAATTAGACTGTAATTAAACTGCGAGTAAGATTTACATGAGCACAAAATTAACTGTCTTCAGCTACAATTTATTAAAGTGAGATTTACTTGATCACAAAATTAACTGTAACACCTTGCAGTTGTAAAATGACAGTGTAAAAGAAAAGCGAAAAAGGTTTTCTCATTTTCCTTTTCCGTTCCAAACAAACACCAGAAGTCCACTTCCGCTTTTCCCCACTTCCGTCCCAAACCAAACACGCCCGACGCAGCTAAAGAGTAATTGATGTGTTAGATGAAAAATCTCTGCAATCTGACTCTGTCTCACATCGGATCTTGCCTAACTCGGTGACCCACTTGTGATCGTGATTCTCTTCACAATCACAAACAATTTTCTTCAACCATGTTCTTGACATTAGACCTGAATCAATCAATTGGGACTAGGTTTCTTCATGTCCACCCAACTTTGGACCCGAATTCAAATTTGATTCAAACTCAGACTCGTGTTCAGATGCAACCCGGATCCAGCTAGCTCTGCGTTCTCTCTCTTGTGTATTGCATCCTTCAATGGCGGTTTTCTTCTTCGATCACCAGCTTATTTCTCCAAACTTACTACCATCGCGTCTTTTTCTGACGACTTCTTCGCTCCGCGTGCATCCTCATCCTCATCGACGAGCTCTTCCCCCAGTGATCGTATTCTCTCTTTTGATGGATCTGTAACTGACGACCTCTTCTTGTGAAATACCAGCGGCATCTCTTCTTCTATGACCGGTGTTATTTTCTTCTACTGAGTTTGAGGGTGTCTCAAAACCTTATTTCTACTGAGTTTGAGGATCTCATAAAATCTATTTATCCTCTTTTTCATCAACAGAATTTGTACTACGTCAATGTTTGTGAAGTTTCGAGATAAAGAGACGCTAAAATTTTTTGGGGTTCATTTTCTGTATTCTAAAGAGACTTATAGATTCAAAGTTCACTTTACGGCACGCGAAAAAGACTCAGAATAACCTTCAAAGTTTATCTAAACTCTTGATGTTTCTTCCATCATGAGCTTGCGAGGGAGTGTTAAAAGGTACATATTTTGTTTATCGGTCTTCGAATTGTGCCGTGTGGAATCGACATCAACTTCATAATTTTTTCAGATTATTTTGGTAATTTTCTTTTGTTCAAACTCACAATTTTTCTTCCATCATGGAATTAAAGAGTAATATAGGATTAACATTACACAATATTAATTGTACTATGAGATTTTCTTATCATGTAATTATGAAATTGTAATGACTATAAATTCAGACATTACCCTTATCAATAATACACACAATTCAATTACTTCAACTGATTTAACAATGCAAAAACTTAAGATTATATAGGTTAGGGTTTCGAATGGAAAGATGCACCGGGGGTTAAGGTTTTAGCATTTATGGGATGTGGGCGGAGGGAGAGGGTGAAATTTTTAAATTTTGCAGCCCCTCCTTATTTAAATAAAAAAGGCTATTTGCGCATTACACCCTCTAGAAATTAAAATTTTATTATTTATCACTTGAGTGGTGATTGTATGCATACCCTCCAAAAATATTAAACTTGCAAAATTGATAAAATGTTTTTTATTATTTTTTCTATTCCAGATTAGGTTATTATAAAAACACTAAATTAAAAGAAAGAAGAGTAAAGACAAGCTTTATTAACTAAAATTTATCTATACAAAATAATAAAATAAATCCTTTAAAATAAGTCTTTTTTTACTAATAAAGTAACTAAAAATATTTGAATATTTTTTAAAACTATCTTCTAATTGAGATTTATTTTTCTAAGCATTTAGTTTTCAGAATTACTTATATACCCGCTTAGTTTCCGATCATTTGACATTGCACGCTGATGACGAAAATTGCACATACTTTTCTATGGAACTTGAAATTTTGGTATACTTAAAAAAGAATTAGGTTATTAACTTAATAATATTTTAAATTGAATTAAATGGATAAAAAATTTAGCCACACAATTATATCTTCGCTTCATTATATCCTTGAGTTCAGGTGTAGCGGTCAAACCCGCATCAAAATGATGACACGTTTTTAAATTACCGAAGAGTTCTCCTAAGACATCCATGTAGGGAGAGAGGAGATATATGAGATAAAACGACATCGGAAGAGTTTTTTTAACTCATCGGGAAAATAACGCAGAGACCAGAAGCCAAAAGGAGCGAGAACGGCGCTTGCAGCAGGTTAGGATAAAGCCCGGTCGATCGGTGTGCACGACATGCACAGGCACGACCCGATCGACCGAGTTGCTCTCGGTTGGTCCTGATCGACCGGGCCAGTTGACTGAGGACAGAGGTTAGTCGACTGAGGACGAAACAGTCTCCTGAACTGATTCGGATTCCTTTTTTGTTTAGGGTCGAATCCAATTGGGATTTCTTAAATTCCTGAAACTCTCTGGCTATAAATATAGGTTAGTGCGCTCATGAATTATATCCCTCTTGCATCCCTCAAGTATTCTCTTGTAATTGATTGTTGAATCAATAAAATCTCTCTTCCTTGCCCCGAGGACATAGGCCAATTGTTGAATCTCGTTAAATACTGTGTTGGCTTGCTTTCTCTCTTGGTTCTCTATTCTTGATCGTGTGGGTACTTCTCCGATGCGTTCATCTCCGTTGTTTGGGTTCCTCAAGTTAGTTGTTGCCCAGAAAGAAGGTGCTAGCCGCAAGAAGTTCTCTCGTCAGGCGCAACAATCCACATCTTTTAGACTCCATCTCAAAGCCTCCTCCACATCCAGTCTTCTTGGAGCTGTCCTCCACCTCGAAGATGTTTCCGACCCAGAGCTGCATTCCACCATTCCGAGACCTCTACCTCTCTGAGGTCTTTATCACTCTGAGGTCCTCACCATCTCAAGATCTTCTCCACTTCGAGATCTTTCCCGTTTAGAAGGCTCCATCTCTGAACCTGAAGCTTCAACAACAGATCGTCATTGATCTCCGCCGATACCTGTGCAACTCCATCCTCTTTCACGTTCATAACGTGTAACGTTCCTATCACCAAAGGCAGTTACGGATAATGAAAGATTTTCTGACATGCAATCCTAACCGACCAGCACCAATGATCACGGCCATTACAACAAATCCAACACGTGCAGATCGTGCAGTTAAAGTAGCCTGTCAATACCGCCTCCATGTCAGCATCCATGTCAGATATATACTAACCTTCTTCTCTAAGGGGAAGAGGTCACATCTCTGACCCCCAGAGCACACACTCCATTACACTGGAAGTTTTCCTGTTCCAATCCATACCACCACGCTAATAGTTCCCCGTGCTAGTCCATACCACGATACTAGCAGTTTCTCGTGATAGCTCATATCACATTATACTAGCAGTTTTCTGTGCTAGTCCACATCAAAACACACTGACAATTTTTCTCTGCTCGATCCACTCATCATCCCTTTCCGACTATTAATTCTCATGCCTTAGGGTTTTAGGCTGGCACTACACCGGTTATCCTAACCCGAAAGGTGTCATTTTTGTATGTGCTCTGGCAAGTCAAATCGGAACGTCCGGTCGCTTATGGTGAACATTCATCCACCTCAAGCGGGTGAGATTTTTCCCACCACACCAGGCTAAATTGGATTCATTTTGGATCAAGGCTGGAGCCTGACAAATGGTGATTTTCCATATTAATTTTCTAAAGAAAAACGGGTGAGAGTTGTTGTAGCAGTAGTTTTCTAATACAAGAGAAGACAAGTATAAATAGAGATTAACAAATAAAAAATATAGCTAATAAAGACAAAGAGAACAACACAAGAATATAACGTGATTCGATCAGTGTGACCTGTGTCCATGAAAGAAAATAGTAAGAGGAATCAACTAATCAACTGGGAGAATACAAAGATATTACAATGCTAATCTCACTCACCCAAACTCACAATACCCAACTATACTTGACTCTGACAAGAGGGAGAGCAAAGATGAGAAGAGGAAGGGAGAAAGCAAGCAAAGTTGAATTGAGTCTTTCTCTCCTCTTAACTTCATTTTCATGCACCTTCTCATGCAAAACTCAAGCCTATTTATAGGCAAACTGGCAGCCCAAAATGTTCTCTTTTACACAACAAATGAGAAACTCACAGGGGCAACTAATTTGATGTAATAATTGGACTATTAACTAAGTATGCTACTATTTTCTAGTCAAAGAGAAGATTAAACTCATGAGTTAAAGTTTTTACATGGCTGCTCCAAGTCAATTTAATGCGTCAATTAACCTCTTATCCTACCCAATTGTGGGCTACTTGTGTTCACATTCAAGTCACATTTAACAAGACCTGTCAAACTTGTTCTTATAAGCCAAAACAAGGTGATGCTTCTTATTTCATCTGATTGATATTTATGTTTTTTGAACGAAGATATATTTCTACACCTTCATGATAAATTAACCAAAGCATGTAACTGATGAGCTCAAGCAATGCAACAAAATTGGGAGATTTCAAGAGAAAAACCCCTGCAGTTGATCATCACCAGTGTTCTTCCTTTCTCGCGCTAGAATTTTTACAGATTGATGCCTCTCTTGATACCACACATACAACTCGCCAACCAACTCAGCCTGATGTCAGTGCTGCAGAAAAGTTTCCAATCTCCCTCAGTGGCGAACGTCGACTGCGAAAATTGCTCTTGGAAGAAGTAGTAGTAGTAGGACTGGTCAAGCGACAAACGAGCACATGCTTCTCTTTCTCCGCCAGTGAGTAG
Organism: Agave tequilana; assembly: GCA_038442645.1. Classification (NCBI taxonomy): domain Eukaryota; kingdom Viridiplantae; phylum Streptophyta; class Magnoliopsida; order Asparagales; family Asparagaceae; genus Agave; species Agave tequilana. Next base: position 18,013 of record JAVJIF010026896.1, on the reverse strand, counting down.
TACTCCGGTGATCTCTTCTTCGCTTGCTGGCATTTGATCCGTGGGAGCCTCATCGGATTCCAAATCTCATCAGAACTGTTCGCATTCTGAGACGGGGAAACTGATTCAGCCCTTGACGATTTCTCGAGCTGGAAGATGTGTTTCTGCAGCTCGGCCACCTCCCCCTCTGCCGCCCTCGCTTTTCGCCTCCATTCTAACATCTGAAAGCAGTAGTAGCAGTGTAATTCAGTAAAACGAACTGGTAATGATATCAAGTTAGCAATACGCACAGGAATTTTTGTGGAAAGAAATGGAAGTACAGACACGCGAGTAGAGACTACGGAGATTGAGCTCTGACGTGACTGCTCGGCTTTGCCAGATGTCTCTGGATGACTTGAGGCCTTCCATTTCGAGCCTGACCTGATCCAACATCTCCTGCATCTCCGTCCACTGCTCGCTCTCGGCCTTCACCTCTGCAGCTACTCTTCCTACGATTTCCTTGCACTTGCAGCAGCACTTGTGCCCCATCACCCCTGCTGCCTTCACCTGCACTCACATTCATTTCCGCCCGTCACCACAACAAAAATACAATTTAATGACTAATTCTAAGACAGTAATTAGTAATGATCACATTACAGGAGTAAATATAAACTAGATTACTGCGTGTTGGTGAAACCGAGCGACGAAAAGGATAGATAGGGGAAGAGGGGAGGAAGAAGAAGGAGGGAAAAGATGAGAAGGGGAGGGAAGAGAGGAGAGAGGAGGGAGGGGGAGGGCGAAGAGGGCAGACGGGGGAGGGGAGGGCTGCTGGAAGGGGGAAGAGGACATCTCTCTCTCTCTCTCGCTTTCTCTTTGGCTTTCTCTGTTTAGAGGACAGACGGATGAACAAAGTCGAAAAAAAGTCACGAAAGAAATCTCGTTTCGCTCTACAAATATTGCGACTCTATAAAAAATCAACACGGTACCGTATACAGTGATACGGTCATGTGATAGCACATACTCATTCCAGCATCATTTTATTACTACATACAGTATGATTTGCTTTGAATATCTCTGGGATTAAATCTAGCAACTGACCAAGTGATGTACACCATTCACAGAAAAGTTGTCAGATCTCTTACACAAGAGCAGGCCAAAACAGTTGAGGTACAGTAGTGCTAGAGAGAGTGTAGAGAGAGAGAGAGAGAGACTGGAGGGCTCAATAAATTGAAACAAGCATTGTCCAAGTGCGCTTCATGCTAGCTGCGCATTTAGATCACAGCAGTACATTTGCTTGCTCACCATAAATGGAACTTTTGGTAAGTGTACCATTTTCTTATGTGAGGAGCAGTTAAATTGAGTAAAACAGCAGCAAAATTTGAATTTTAAGAAAAAGAATGCTGCAGAAACTTGAGTCTCCAGTTAATAACTAATTAGACAAAGAAACTAATTTAATTAAAATATTAGGTCATTGACATTCTAACAAGCAGGCTCTGCACAATGCTGACTTTCTACTTCAACTTCAAAAACATGCTATCAAACTAATTTCAAACTATTAAAATAAGGGGTGATTTTTTTTTTTTTTTTTTTTTGAAAAAAGGAAGGGAGAAAAAAAAGGGAGCAGACAGTTTTTGAATCTTGCCTGCCGTTGGTTGGCCATCTCCGCCACTGCTTGCTCGCTGCCAATCGTCTGGGTCTGGTTCTGGCTCTGATTTTTCCTACTGTAGCTGCTGCTGGTTTTCGCGGAGATGAAGAAAGATCCATACTCCTCCATCCTCTCCAGCATCCCTTTTGACAGACCCTCCATTTTCCTCTTCAACATCTCAACCTGTTTCAATCCAATTCAAAATAAAAAAATAAAAAAAACATAAGAAAAAATAACTAACTACAAGTTCCACAAAAACTTACATTGATCTCATTTTGTTTGTGCTTCTTCGCTGAACTTGAGGAGGACTCCTCGATCTCTCGGGTCTCTTTTTCCTCGTCCACTTCCCTCGATGATCTCACCTTCAGCTTCCCCATCTTTTTCTCAATGCCGTCGCTCCCGTCGATCTTCTTCCTCTCCTAACAGTCAAATAAACAACGAGAGATTGTTGTTATTATTCAGGACCTCTTGAAACCTGGCAACTGTCAAGAAGAAGAAGAAGAAGAAGGAGACTTACCCGGGTCTTCTCGAGCTTTCGCAATGCGGAGTCCCTCTCGGCCCGCAGGAAGTCGCACTCGGCGCGGAGCATCTCGGCCTCCGCCCTCCACCTGTTTTCTCTCTCCTCGAACGCGCGGCCCGCGCCGCTGTTGCTGGCGCCCTTCTCCTCTTCGCTGAACAGGGCGCGGAGGTCGCGGGCGGGCCCGGCCGGGCCCGGGGCGGCGCGCCGCGGCCTGATGCGGCGGGGGAGCTGGAGGATCTTGGGGGCGGGCGGAGGGGGAGGGTGCCACTTTGTTGCTCTTCTTTGGGCCGACGACGACATTGAAGCTGGTTTTTGCGTGCAGAGGTTGAGAGAACAGAGAGAGAGAGCACGGTTGGGTGTGCGTGTCGGTTTGTGTGGGCGGGGGGGGGGGGTGATTTGAAAAGAGGGAGAGCAAATGACGAAAATGGGCTTGGATGGGGATGATGATGATGATGGTCCAATGATTGAAGTGGAAGGGGCTAGGTGTAGGGTTTGGGTAGATGGGGTATTTGAAACCCAATAACCCAATAATTTGTTTGATGATGGGCGACTTTTTGAGGGTGGGGTTGTGGGCCATGGGGGGCAGTTAACAGGCCCAAAGATAGAGGAAATGGAATGAGACAACCTTAGAGGGTGGACTGTTGTGGAAAGATCTTGAAGTGAGGAGGGAAGGTTTGTGATGTATATTTTTTATGGCACACGACTCAAAAGTGGGGGAATGTAGGGTGAAAGGAACCCTAACACTTTTGAGACTCTGCTGCGTGTGGGTATGGTTTAGCTTTTGTCCCTTCACCTTTAGGATCTTTCGTGACTCGGGTTTGCTTTGATTTGGTGTAGTTGGAACTTATGTTGAGGTCCAACGATAATGACTCACAAAAGGTATTAGATTCTTTTAGCACGTGCAACAAACAGTTTGAATATGGGTTCGAAACGGGCCGGGTCGGCTAGCCAAATCGCACGGACCCAGCCCGGCCCGACCAAGGTCACCCAGGCCTAGACCCCGTGCGGGCCCGCCCCCATCTACGAGGCGTGCCCGACTGCGGAAATCCCGACCCATGGCCCGACTGGGCTGGGTCGCACCCGGGCCCGCGCTGAGTCCAGTCCAGAACCAACCCATCCAACAGCTACTTTTTTAGGCGCTGAGGGTTAGAGAGGGTATTTTGCAAATTTTTTTATATTTGTATCAGTTTATACTTCTTTTTTAATCTATATACTTCATTTGTATTTGTATCAATTTATTCAAATTATTGAATTGTTAATAAAAAAAATTTACATTTGCATTTCACAACTTGTAGCAATTTTGTTAAAGTTTGTGATTTTTAAAATTTTTTTAAGATTTTAACATTTTTTAAAAAAACATACTTTAAAACTCCATTTTTTGGATTTTTAAAATATTTAAAAATTGACTAGGCCAGCTCGACTTTGGCCCGACTTGGAGCAGGCCGCGCCCGAGTCCCCAAGGGCGAGCAGGCCGGGCCGCCCGTTATATGTGGGCAGGTCTGAGCTTGGCCCGGCCCGGCTCTTGACCTGCCAGGACCGGGCTGGGCCCAACCCGTCACATTTGGCACCCCTAAGTTTGAATTATAAATCATTAAGAATTTGTGTGGTGAAAGCATGAAGTATCCATCTCTGGAGGCCTCCAAATCTTTCCCAAAAAAAATGAGTAATTAGAATGTCACCAGACCCCAGAGCAATGTTCATGTTTTGGTTCGGGTTCGGATCCCACTACCCGTTAGCACCACCTAGCCGCCGCAACTGTTCACCAGTGTTCACTTTTCAAATCCGAAGGGCACTCTCGTCATTTCTTCTCAAAACGAGCCAATAAAACTAAATTAAAAAAAATAGTCGAGGAGGAAGGTTCATGATTGCCTCGGTAAAGTCCCATGCATGAGAGAGAGAGAGGGAGGGAGGGAGAGAGAGGAGCATGCGGCATGCCCGTTAAAACGTTCCGCTCCCCTGCAGAACAATTATACGCCCCCCCTATCCTGTACCAGCGCGGCACGTGGCCCGAGCGCGCATTAATAGATAAACCCCACCACCTCGTGGCGCGCGCGCGCCTCGGGGCTCTTCGCTCTCTGCTCTCTTCTTGTTTGTTCTGCTTCCCTCTCTATTAATGGCATCCTTCAGTTTTGAGAATTAATTATTTCCATTAAGGGCGTGTTTGGATGTAAGGAATCCGAGTGAAGTGAGGAAGTGGGGAAGTATAATTGCTCATTTCCCTATCTATCCAAACACCGGAAAAGGAAAATAAGAAAACCCCTTTTCCCTTTTTCATCTCTCTTTTACACAATCATTTTCTCACTTCCAGAGTGCTACAGTTAATTTTGTGGTCATGTAAATCTCATTTATAATAAGTTATAGCATAAAACAGTTAATTTTTTGGTCATGTAAATCTCACTTGCATTCTAATTACAATCTACTTTTATTTTTCTTAATTAATTTTTATTTTAATATTATTTTGCGGTCAACTTTGTGGTCAACTTTTCCATTTCCACTTTCATTACCATCCAAACACCGGAAACGACAAAACATTTTCCAAACCACACTTCCCAACAACTATCCAAACACCAGAAAACTTACTACTCATTTCCCTTTTTCCTAAAGGAAATAAATCTTACTTCCTACTTCCTCACTTCACACCAATTCCTTAAATCCAAACAGACCCTAAGTGACAAAAAAAAAAAAAGTTGATTATCTGAGAAAAATGTGCGTGCGCTTTGGATTTTATTCTATTTTATTTTATACTTTCGACATTTAAATGCTGCGTTCTTCTCTGGGTTGCGCGAGATGTCTGTGCACGTGTCATGCCCGAGTTCGATCCATGGGCTAATTAGAGAGAGAGAGAGAGTAGGACCCACAAAAATTACGGAACTAGAGTTGGTAATGGACCCAGGCCAGCTCAATGGACTCGGGCCAGCTCAAGGCAAATGGGCCGGCACGAAAAATTTTGCCGCATAGGCCGGCATGATGGGCTTTGTGTTGTACCGGGAGCATAAACTTTACGGCCCATATAGCTTGTTGTCGTGCATGCGCTCGTCTTGGACCGACACAACACGGTCGAATGTAGGGGTGAGCAGAGTTCGGTTATAACCGAAATAACCGACCAAAAATCGAAATCCGAACCCAAACCGAACCGCTCTAGTTCGGTCGGGTTTCGGTTTTGTGTTCCAAAAACCGAACACGACCGAATCGAACCGAATCTCTCCTCCTATATCACCCCACCTAAATTTAATTTAGTGAATCATATAATTCATAATAAAAAATGGTGGAAGCTTATCTCATTACTTCTAACAATACCATCATTTTATGTTAAGTACACCATCACAATTAAGAATAATATTTATATTAGTATAGTTTTTTTTCATTATTGTCTTTAAAAGTTAGTAATAATTATGTGAGCTTTGATATAAGAGCTCAAATACTGTGTAATGCAAGAAATGATGGCAATATATTGGCCTAACCGAAAAAAACCGAAAAACCGAACCGAACTGAGTCGGTTCGTTTCGGTTGCTAAGTCTAATTGGTTCGGTTCGGTTTTGCAAAAAATAGCAAAAATCAAACCGAACAGACCGATGCTCACCCCTAGTCAAATGAAGACACGAATGAAGCTCGACTTCGCCAGCACGTGGGCTGACCCAATTAACAATATTGCTTTACCTCTTCATTAGATCCTATTATCAATTTAAATTATATCAAAACAATCTCAACGGTTAATGAGATTCAATCTCATATCAGTCATTGATACTAATTCTAATACTTTAAACAAAATGTGTCTCAGCTCCACTGTTGAAACGCTATTCCCCCCTCCGCCCTAATTCCCAGATTTATTTACTCTATTAGAAATTAAGTATGATAGAGGGATGTATACTAGGTTTTTTCCTTTACCAACAGGCAATCTTGACTCTAAATATTTTGTTAAATAAGTTGAGAATGAGTTACACTAATGGCATCAAAAGTTAGTTTAATTTGTAAACTTTTTGCAATTACATGATAATATCTTTAAATATTTAGATTTTAACTCTATTAGCTTTCATGTATGAATTTATGCAATAAATTATAAACTTGACTGCTTTATAAACTATTACGCACAAAGTGTGTGAAGTAAGCACGAGTAAACACAAAATTGTAGACTCTATTGCAACACGAATGGTCTAGCATGATTCAAGCACAGATGGAGGCACAAATAGGCTAACCTAGTAGGCCACATGGGCCGGACAAGTATTCAATAAATTGGCACATGAGTTTATGGACCTAGGTCGATAGAATACTCGGTGTCCGGTCTAGGCCTGAGTGTTTTTACGTGGATTGGGTCTGGGCTTCACTACGCACGACATAGCTCATTACCAATCCTAGAAGAAACTAGGTAACACTCCTCGAGCGAAGACTTTTCAAAGGGTTATTATTAGGGTTCTTTTCTCGAAAATACTAAATACGATTTATTTTTAAGTTCATCACTTCAAGTGTGACAAAATTGGGTTTCGAATAGTGTTTAAGATTCTTGGTCAAGCTAAACCATAGACACATTGGCTAGAGTTATGTTTGATCATATTTAGATGTCATGCATAGGCATTATATGTCTTAGTGTAATGCAAATATACGCATAAATTAAGGGAGAAAGGAAAATTTATCACACCCTAGACACACAAATCACACCAAAACATCCCACACACCAACAAAACAACTAGAAGAAGAAGAGCAAACCAAACCCACATTCTTCAGCTTCCTGCAGCACAGCACAGCACAGCACAGCAGAACTCTGCAAAACAATCTGCTCGCTCCCGTCATCTTCTTCACAAAGAGACTGCATTGAAAAAAAATTTCAACTTCTGTGAGCTACAATGTTTCGTGTCTTCAAAGCAAAGTGTGTGAGTAATTATTTCGTGTAAGCAAAGGATCTAGAGCAGAGCCAACCATTGTCTACGATGCGGCAGCAGGTAACATTCTCAACTCCCCCATTCCTGACTGAGGCCATAGGTACTGAAATAACCAGCAACATGGTCATGGTCGCGGCCATCGCCATGGTGGTGGTGGTGGTGAGTACTGCCACTTTCTTCATTAGAGACTCTGTCTGTCTGTCCGTCTGTCCTGGCAGTGATTCTTCCTTCATCTGTCTCATGGATTTTGGCAGACAACACAAACTGTGTGATCATTCCAGCAATCTCTTCGCGGCATCTTCCTAGTAAATGCCAGCAAAGTAATCAGAGGAAAGAAGCTTACCATTTGACGAGATGAAATTACGCTATCCACCTACATACCATTGTGTTATATGTGATCATGGAACATGCTCTCCACATAACATAAAGAAAGGAAATTGGAATGCTTGCAGCTGTTATTTTATAGGTCACCACTAACATTCACATCAGAACTAAGTTGGTGGCCATTTGGAATATAATAAAATTACAAAAGTTACAACTTCTCCAAAAAAAAAAATTCCTTTCTATTCGTCCTTGTATGATTTTCTTGACTATAAGAATTAAGAACAAATGAAGAGTTGAAAATAAATTTGGTTGGAAACTCCATGCAAAGGCATGCTTTAAATATGAAACTTATAGGTCAAAGACTTGGTTTTTAACGAATGCTTGTTTTCCATGTCAGAAGAACCGGAATAAAACAAATTCAAACAATTCTCTTTTGACAAGCATGCATTTGCTTCATTCAAACCTACCAGGTATCTTTCCAAGGAAAAGGGGGAGAATGGACAAAATATCAATGGTAGGGTCTGCTTGCTAGTTGGCATCTGTAGAATGAGCATCCATGAGGAGAGGATGACATGCGTCTACCGCTGCCCTGTTAGAGTTAACTTGGATCTAATCCCATCAACCCCATCTTGCCTAAACAGGTAACACAAGGGTCACAAGTCAAAAAACTCGGCACATGTACCTTCCAAGTTCCAAAACTTGAAATAACAGCACACTCTCTTTAATGGCCATATTGGCAAAATATCAAGCCCAATATCGACCGATATGATTGGTCAATATCGTATTGGCTACCTCAAAGCCTGATATTACAAATATGTGTGTGCAAGCTGTGTAGATTTATATTTATATATATCAGAACTAATCAATATTTGAGACCATGATAATGACGCCCCCCCCCCCCCCCCCCCCCCCCCGCCACCCCACCCCAACAAAACCAAAAAAAAAAAAACATATCGAGAGTTCTTAAATGATTGGGATTCTTCAATATTTGTATTTTAAAATTCTATAACCCTGAAACAAAAAAGCATATGTTCATCACTGGTCATGATCACAAAACAAAGATAGAAATGTGGCGGATGACATAATGACCGAATGACAGAGAGATTATAGACAGGGTGACCCAATTGACACAGAGATCAATTTCTTGAAAGTAGACAAGGAGAACATACCTGAAAGGTGAACTTCTCAACAGAGAGATGTATATATCACCAATGAATCACGGAGCAAAAGAAGAAATGTGCGGGAGGAGATTACAAATTGTCTCAGAACAATTCTCAATGATATCCTCCATTTTGGAGGGCTGAGATCCCAAGCAACCATAATGTAAATAAAAGGTGGGAGGTTGGAATCTCAGGCCTCCAATATGGAGAGCTTCGGAAACACTTCTAATATGAGAAGCGATCTGATACAATTTTTATTCTTCGGTGGATAGCATAATGACCAAAAGACAACGAGGTTCTTGGAATTTAGTAAGACTAGCAGCAAAGATTCCATAAAACTTGATTGGCACTTATATAAGCAGTATGATCATGGTCATATTTTGGGCTTCTATGATGCCCTGAATTTATGAGCTGCCCTGAATTTATGAGCTGTTGCACATCTGTGTCACGGGTAGCATTGAAGGCTCTAGTCAGGAGATAACTAAACAAAACAGTATAGAAACCTTGCAATTCTATTCAGTAATGCTGGTTAATTTAAATACAAAAATGAGAAAGTTGAGGTAAGTGTCAGATTATCTTTTCAACATCTTCTGAATCATCTGAATCTCAGTTCACGTAGGAAGTACAATAATCCAGAACTTTAAATTGTTTATTCAATTACCATCTGGTGTTCCAAATAGTGGAAAGAGAGTGCAGGAGAAAGGTGCCACTAAGCGTTAAAGCGGCATGGGTATTTAGATAAGTAAATACAAATAACGTATAATTATGTGCATACATAATATACCCTTAGAGAATTAAAAATATAGAAGGGAAAAAAAACCATAGATATGTGTTAAATGTTAGAATATCACTAATAGACAATACAACCAAATCTTCCATTTCTTCGATTATCTTTATCTGATTAATAAGAAAAGAGTACTGGTTGGTGTAGTCCACACTATGGTCAAACCTAATTGGGCTGAAATTGAAAGGTGTCATACTTCGAGACTGGATCTTACACAAAGGAGACAACTATGCTCAAAAAGCATTGAGCTTTGCTTGTCCAGAAGCCAATCCTTCTAAATTTCTTTGGTTACACATTTGTAAATATTAAAGTTCTCACTAAATCTTTGTTAAATCAGTTTATTAATAGATCTTTTATGCAGGTACCATCCTTCATTTAAACAACTTGGCCCATTGACGTGACACCAAATTTTGGAGTTATTGCAGATATGGTTAATGACCCCAGAGGGACCTAGGGAGGTAAGTCATTTTGTTTAATCTGGCATTGTTTGATTTCTTTTGGGCGTAGGTGCATTTGGTGAACCTCTCTATCGATTTGCCATACAACAGAGCCACTGCTGTTTGGGCGGTTAGGGAGACAATTCCTTCCCCAACTTCCGAGGAGCATGTTGCTGAATGCATCAGTGCTTGCAAGGTTGCAGACATTGCAGAAGGTTAAAAGTTAAAAGTCATATTTTCTGTTAGGCATCAAATATACACATAGGCAGATTCTAATAGGAGGTTTAATGGGACTTATGGAATGATCAAACTGATATAGAACAGTGACTAATGGGAGGACCAGTGTGAGGCGCCATTAGGCATCCTTGAACACTGTATTCAAGATTGACATTAATGGAATATTTTAGAGGGTGTAGAAAAGAAGTTAGACAGATTGCAAGGAAGCTCTTTGACTGATGCTTATTACTGGTACCCGCGTATCAGATTACTGTTCTAAAACTGGTGAATTAAAATCTGACCCAGTAGTTAATCAGATTTTATATAGAAACTATGCACCAGACTCGATAGAGAGGAATAGGCCCAGCCACGTACATTGATTTACCAACTAATGGCCAATCTATTAGGTGCACTAATAGGTATATTAGTAAAAATACTAACAATTCTGGTTTGATGTTGGAAATACAAAGAGGTCTAGTGTGCTGGTCAGAAGTAAATTGACAGCAGATGAGGGACCAATAGAATAAATAGGCTAGTACAAGGTACGTTGATATAGAAAGGAAAATTCAACACCAAGATAAGTATTGCTAAAGACCAGAAAATATATTAATGAAAAATTAATATTTAATAAGTGAATTAGAGTAATAAAATTAAGAAAATTTGGTACTTCAATTCAATGAGTAGAGGACACATGCATCTATGTTAAGAAAGCGTAATGTTAAAGATAAACAAGCAAAATGAATGTTCTTATTTTTGGGGCATTACATTTAGCCATTCTCTTCAACCTGAATCTAATAATTCTGGCCACATGTTCAAGAAATATGCTATCTAATTCCCTTGGTAAACGTACGGGGATCACTGTATCAGGAGCTTTGATAGCATAAGCATAATAGCATTCACTGGATTGCCAGGGTTCCTCTGCACTCTTATGCGAAAGTTTAAAGATTAAGCATGGGATTGCCTTCAATCTAAATAGGTTTTTATTGAGGTGTTACATCTAACCACATTAGCTATAGATATGCAGTCTAATTGCCATGGAGAATGTAAGGGCATTGACACGTCAGAAGATCTGATAGCATAAGCATAATAGTATCCAGTACATTGTAAGTACCTGTGCACTCTCCTGAGGAAATTTAAATACTAAGAATTGAATCGCCTTCAATCTAAATATGTCCCGTGCAGCATTAGTCCAAAAATATGGCTCCCCATGAGCCCTCAACTCGCTAATTCCACAGAAGCGCTAGACTAAAGGGAAATCTATCTACCTTACGCGTTACCAAGAAGAAATTGACCGTCTCTACTGTGGTGTACCTTTCATTAGAAACAGTGTTTTAGAAACTGAACTAATCGGTCTTCTATGCACTTCTATTATGCAGGTGTGTAAGCCGATTAGGCTTATGACTAAGCCTATGCAGTGCAGCCTACAATGCACTACAGTCAGGTGCTAACGCAGGCTCTAAGTCTCGGCACCACCTTGGGCACTAAAATTCATCGATCATTTTTACAAACACTGACCAGAGGCGCATATATTTCCCCAGCCCTTATCATAACATTGAAGGTTCAGTGTAGTTGGAGGGACATTAAGATACCTTCCTATGTAGACTGCATAATAATGGGCTTGCAGGCAATGGTTTATTTTATTTGGTATATCTCAATCAAGTGTCTATTTGGTTTTTGTACGCAGAGATAGGTCCATGAAATTCAGGATGATGGAGTAGCAAACCAAAGTCATGCTGTTTTGTTAATTGAAATTGAGATGCTTGATACCTTCATTCATTGAATTTCAAATTTTGATATTTCAATGGATTATTAAGAAACCCAGCTCCTTCTATTAAGTCGTGGGGTATTGCAATTTCTTTGAGAAAACTATGAAATTGGAATTCACTTGTTTTGCAAAAGAATTCTAATTGAACTTGAGATCTTAAATTATAATTACAACTGCAATAGAAATCCCCATGCAGCTAGAGGAAATGAATTCCTGCAGCCTCTGCAATTATAGATCATGGATATCTAATCAAAGGTAACCAAAAAGACTTAAAGTTGAGATTTAATGATAAGAAACAACGTTAAACAACTCATGACATCTTAACTTTAAAAAAAAAAAAAGACTAAGACTAAAAGTGCTAAAGGTAGAGGCTAATGAAGCACAAAAAATTGAAAGAAAGACCAAGATTAAAGAGACACTAAAGAAACAAAAAAAGGAAGAAAAGGGGAAGAGAAGAAGACTTTTAGTTATATAGCATAGAAAATCATTAGAGATTGATTATGCTTTAATTATGATTCCAGTCACTTGGGCAAGACTATTCAGGACTTCTACATTATCAATATTATTCTAATTTAAACTTTAAAGCAGCCCTCTTTAGTCTTCTTTTTTCTTCTCTTTGCCTTAAAGCAAACTGGTTAGGCTTGATTGTCCCACCTACTGCTGCCACTTTTCAAAACATTGACTATACTTTGCTTTTTCTGACGTACAATTTAGGAAGTTCAAAGAAGAGACCAACTAAAACAGAATAAAAATATTAAAAGAAACAGCTGGATAAGAGAGAAAATTCAAGATTTGTATTCTTTTACATAATATTCTTATGTTTGGATTAAATTGCCCTGTTGTTCATTACTTCAAGCACATTGCTGGAAATCACTGGTTTGAATTTGACTTTGAGACCTTAAAGATTTCAGTTCCACAAGATGCTACTAGAATAGCCTTGATTATATTGTTATATATCTTTTAACATTGTAATAAACATTGAAAGTCACGTGTACAACAGCACTTTCGTAAAAACTACGAAAATTCTCTCTACAAGACTTGATTTACCTTGAATAACAGAAAACAACAGCCAGAATACAGACCCAATCCAAAAGGATCATGAATTAAATTAGAAAAAGCTTTGCTGCTATTAATAAATGTTCCTGGCAAGAACCAAGTATGAGAATCATCGTTATTATTAGAAAGCAACATGTAGAGATGCCGCAATTTAAAGTCAACCAATAGAATGGTTAAAACCTCCACTCAAGGTGAACCTCAGGTTCCAGACCTTGAAGGTCACAGGGAACAAAATACAGTTAGTAAGTTAAGGCCACATGTTATGATCAGTTTTAACCTAAAATAATAATCGCGATATGAAGTATATCCAAATTGACCTACCAGTCATGGTTCAAGTATCTTTCGATCAAGGATCAAGAACTGATGAGTAAAATGAGGAAATGGTTCATCGAGCTAGCTTGATTATTAATCATAGTGAATCATCCCAAAGCTAAATCACAAAGCAATGAATGATAATTACACCCTTTCGCCTATACCAAAAACAAAATCTTTTGCAGAAGTAAGTTTAAGAGCTCACCTGCGGCCACCTCCCACCAGAATGCCAAGAAAACTTCGCCTGCAGGAGTGCAGCGGCGATCCTCCATCCTTCGTCAATCCATCTATCTGACCAGGTGTTCGACCAGAGCACCTGAAACTTCACCTCCTTCAACCCCTCTGATGCCACCCACTGTCCCAATTAAAGCTGTAATTCAACCCTTGCCCGCTGCCACAGCCGCCTTCTTGCCACCATCATCTTTCGACAACACCCTGTACGCCTCAGCTGCATCCTTCACATCCGCAGACCTCGAACAGCACAGCCTGACCAACCACCCAAACATAAACTGCGACCTCAGAAGCAAATCGCCGACAACCGGCGTTTCATGAAACCGAAATGGGAATGCCGGAAGCACGGCGGGAGAAGAATCTAGGAATGTAGTGCTGCTCACTCTGCCGGATTCGCCGACACCCAATTCACCGCAGCTCCCCAAGCCGAATCATGGATCACTAAATGAAAGGGCGGTCTCAGCGACATTGTATCTAACACCTGGCCTACAACTCAACCGTACATTTTGGCTGCAATGCCCCCATCTTCAACTGAACTCTGCTGCACATCGGGATCAGGCCGGTCTCAACTAGCTGATCAAACCACCAAAAGGCCCCCTTTTCACTGATTTCGCGAAAAACCCCGAAGATCCACCCAAGGAACCTCCCCAATCCCCACTCCCACCGCCCTCAAACTTGCCGGAGAACCCAGAACCAAGCAAATCAACGGCAACGGTGTGAAACCCAGCGGCGGACATAGACTCGAGCAGGAGCTGCATCCGAGGCCGTGGAGCAAGACCACGGTCTCCGCGGCCTCGTCTCGGGGGCCGTATTCGACAGCGAAGAATTGGGCGAGCGAGCGGGCTGGACCTTGATGAGCTTTCCAGCGAAGTAGCGCCGGCGGAGGTCGCCGTGGAGCCGCCCTCGCGGTTGGGGGAGGAGGAGGAAGAGAGGAGGGCGGCGATGGAGACGGCGAGGGTGAGGTGGGCCCAGAAGGAGAGGGCTCTTGCTGCGGATTTTGCGGGAGAGAGCGAGGAGCGAGTGAGGAAGAAGCCAAGAGATTTTGATCTTTCGGGTCGGATTCAGACAGCGGGACCCACTGGGGTCGGGAATGATTCTTTGTTTGTGTGGGGGACCACCGGGTTGATATTTATAGGGGGAGGGCGGTGGGGCCCACCTAAAAAGCTGGCGGTGGTCACCGCTCAGCACATTCTTGTACTCTCACTTTCTCATTAATTCTAGAAAAGGTAAAAAAGGATGGATTCCTCTTCTAATTTTATTTTATTTTTTAATCTATTTCTCTAGTTTTCTTTTGTTCTTTGCACCAAGTTTTTCCCACTTTGTTTTTAATACTAAGAATAAATCTTTTATGAATTTTTATCATTCAAGGTTTTATCATATTTTTTTTTTTAAAATGCAACTTCATCGTCTCATCAATAAAACTCATTATCAATCTCCTATTATTTTAATTTTAGAAAATGTACCTTTTATCTATTCTGTTTTTTTAGTAAACTTAATCTTTTTTTTATTATAAAAAGATACTATTTTTTTTACTAATTAAATCTGCCGATGCCAGATTTGAACTGAAGATCACTAGAGAGTAAACTCATAGCTTCTCCGGTGATCGACATCAGAAAATGAAATGTCCACATGTGACAGAGTTTGAATTTGAGATCGTGAAGAGCATGACGTTACTTACTAATCAGGAAACTCTATGAGAAAAGATGAAATATAAATAACTATAAATTTAGAAAATATCAACATTTCAAATTTCAGAAAGATATTTTATTCTTGTGGATACTATTCTTCTAGGGTTTACAGCTGGCAAAGAGAATAAAAACAATATTTATAAATGAAACTGAGACCAGACGGCAGAATCACCATCTTCATTGTAAATTAATGGATGCATGGACTCCACAGCCTTATTAATTGATTTTTTTTAAAATTCCATGATGGCACATTGCATTAATAAATAACCAAGATTGTGATGGCCTAATTTAATACCCATAATAAAAATTCTCCCAATTTCGAACTTGTTCTCGTGTCCACGTGGACCCCTAATCTTGATGCCACCTCAAAAATAAAAAAATAAAAACAGAGAGAAAAGAATAATAAATACATTCACGCCTTTGTCCCTTTCAAAAGGTTTGGATCTTGTGATCCTCATAATAATTTTAATAACAAAAAAATAATACACAATGAACTTTGAACCATATGCAATAATAATGATAAATATTACATTGTGCACACAATATATAATAACAACTTGGAACAAAACAATCTTGGAGACAAGCTACACGTCCACCTAAAAAATGATAACAAATCATTATAGAAGTGAGGTCAATATAATAGGGATATCAAAATAAAGTTTGATGTGTTTATATATAAAATCTAGCAACTTTTGTTTAGTGTGGGCTCCTTTGTGTTGTATTGATGCAAGCAAATGGGATTCCTTTTCCTAAAAGATTAGCAAGGTATTAGTTTAAGGTGGGGCCACATTTATAAAATAAAATAAATAAATGCAAGGAGCTTGCCATTGAGATTATAGTAATGGGGGATAATGGATTTAAAACTAGGGGGGCCTAACATGATTCAAACATTAGGCCAAGTCGGAGACGTCTCGGCCTGTTCCGAGACTGGTCCGAGTCACGAGTCCGTCGACTCAACTCAGAGGAGACCGACTCGGCTGAGAATCGGAGTTGACTCGGTCGACTCGGCATGATGATGATGATTTTGTGTCTCATCGCAATTCAATGTGGAAATAGCTACATTAGCATGTATTTATGAATATACTCTGCGCAATTTATTATATTGTGCATGTATTTTGATATGGTTCTACCGACGACGCGTGTATTTATGCTTTCGCTTTTACATTTAGTGTGCTAGATGATATATTTTGGACATGTGATACATGAATATGCATGTCTACATTTTTTTTAAAGATTTGTCGTGATTTTTTCAGAATTTTTTGAGTTTTCTATGTAGCGTTTTGAGCGTATCGCCGGATACCGATTCGAATCGCCGAGACCGATCCGTCTCAGTGCCCGCCGAGTCGGCGGCCGAGACCGCAACTATGAACCACGGGGCCTAATGACTACATAATGTGCCTGAGTGAGATCTGTTCAACTAAGAATTTTATCAGAACACCTCACATGAGAATAGAGAAAATTTAGTTTCCAGTGTAGGTCTTGGACGGTGAACCGTTTTATTCTCACGTAAAAGATCTGACACTTCAGGGGCAGACTCACATATAGTCTAGTGTAGGTGGACACTCACACTCGATTTTATAAATTAATCGAATACGTTCAGCTTGTAATTTTTTGATACAGAATATTATGTTATTTTAAATTAATTTTACTAAAATAAAAATACTTTTAAGCATTACATCAAATGTTAACTTATAAATCTAAGTTACTGGAGGTCATAAGTTCAATACTGAGTGAGTGTAATACTATTTTAAATTCTTACTACATTCACGCTCGATGAAAACATCTTGCATTCGCCACTAGACACTTGGTGGCACGATGGACTTGTCCTGGGAGCATTCGAGATTGATTAAAAGAGTTGTTGTCTTGTTTAGGGGTATTCTTTGATTAGAATGCTTTGACATAAACAAAGGAATCAATTTTTTTAATAAAATAGACTAAATTTTATTTTACACCCAGACATCTTATTATAATCATGTGACTAGTTTATTCATGCTGACGTGGACTAAAGACAACCACCTCTCCAAAAAGCTGAGGTGGACATCTGTGGGCGGACCACTTCGGGGCACTTAGAGTTTTGAACTAGACCTGTCAACGGGTCGGGTTCGGGTCGGGTCCGGGTGGTATCAGACCCGGACCCGATTACTATAGGATGTACCATACCCGACCCGTTTACCCGCGGATAGAACCTAGGTTCCCATACCTGGACCCGTGGGTTCGCGGGTCTGACCCGTTTACCCGTACCCGTGGGTTATGGTATTTCCTATCTGTAAGTTATGAGAAGTCATGGCTATCACACAAAAATGTTTGACAAGTGGCATTTGGAGAAGACAATGCATACTCTAGTTATTCTTCCCCATTACTAATCCAGTTGGCAAACATTAATTAGCTGACATGAGCTATATATGGTGTTTCCTATCTATATAGTGTTCCCATTTACTAATCGGGTAAACGGGCAAACGGGCATGGTCCATGTAAAATCATACCCGACCCATTTACTAATCGGGTAAACGGGCAAACGGGTATTCGGGTTTGGGTCCAGAACTGAGTTTCCCATACCCGTCTAAACGGGTCGGGTCTGGGTCGGGTCCGGGTCCAGACCCGACCCGTTGACAGGCCTATTTTGAACTGCCAATTGCCAAAATGGAGTGCTTCAATTTGGCCGTCGGGTCAGCCGGGTCGGGTCGGGTCGGGTTATATGCAACAAGATGCGGATCCGCAAGTCCTGGCGAGTGCTTTTTTATTCTCTTCCAACCATGTGAAGTGTCTCCTTTTGATCAATAGCTAACATAAATAAATATAGTAAAAGGGTTATTTATTTATTTATTTTGCTTTAGTCAATCAGAGGAGGAGTGTCACATATTCAATGGACTACTTGAAATTCTCTCGATTGATTCTTAAGTGAATTTAGTTTATCAGATTCTACAGATTGTGAGACGTGATCGAAAGTGTGATTTGTTATGATCACAAAATTAACTGTTTGTATTGTAAATGAATCGACAGTGAGATGCAAATGTATTTTACAGTTTACGATCCAAACATAAAA